>CM060867.1:9648665-9955285 GCA_030737845.1 Acorus calamus | reverse complement strand
ACTACCAGTGAGGCAGTGACAGTTCCATTTGCAACTAATCCAGTGATGCCTACATTTTATTGTTCTAAACATACACAATGCAAGACCACCACTGACATATTAACTGTATCAAATAGAGGCAACCCCTAAAGGCTTTTTAGGTTTTCTCTTTTAGCTTGAGATGTTCTAAAAACAATCCAACCATATTAATCACTTGTGTGAATTGCTTTGCATAGCAATTAAGGGAAATGGATGCTTACAATTGCGATGTAAAAAATCAGTCTCACCACACTCATACAAACAGTTGTTTAGCTCATTATATAACCTCCCTGATGATCAGATTAAAGGGTAATTTTACAGTGAAAGTGGGGAAATGCCTTTATGCGTAATAATAAATGGAAAAATAGTTGTGATTTTGCATCAGATATGAATTTAATATCCAATTGACAAGATTTGTTTTTTCTCCCTTTTCAGAAAAGTTTCCAAGTATCCAGTCTGGTGAGAATCTTACTGTTACTCTTCACATTTAGTCAGACCTAAAATGACAGAAATGTCCTTTTCATAACAACGCACTCATTGAATTGCAAATTTCCTTTTCCCTTTCCTTACTTTGTCATCTCCATCTTCTCAGCTTCCTCAAGCTGCTTCATTGGAATAGATAAGAAATTCCAGGCAAAAAATGGGACCAATTTTTAAGGCACTATTCTTCCACATCTTTTTGGTCATCCTCAAACTCCTACCATTTCATGATAATCACAATTGCCAAATTTGAACATCCGACTCTTTCCCTGCTACCACTGCCAGCTACTATAGTTAATAGGGTCATAATGCCAGGTTGACACAGGATCAGAAAGCATTGGAGACCAATCGATCAATCCACAAAGGGCATTGTAGATATCATCATCAGGTTACTCAAAGAACTTCAGGGTGAAAGAGTAATTTAGATATGCAAAATAAAAAAGGTTTAACTATTCATTTTGGCAGGTGGGGGCATACTATAGTTTAAGATCTCTGAAAATCAACTAGCACATGGGGTTTTTCTCTGGTGCTTGAATTTATTTGCATAGTGAATTAAATTTTGGTATAGAATGAACATAATTATTCTGCCTGGGAGTTGAAACAATTCCTATCAGGTTGATAGTCTGTCTGTCAGACTCTCAGTTAAGTATAAACATTTGCTGTACCAGTGTGGCCCTCTGTTTTACTTAACAAGAGAAAAAAAGGGAGTAGACCATATTTACTTCCCCCTATAGGATGTTGACAAATTCATTTTTAAGTGGCTCCATCAGATCTGAACCCTTCAAAAGAGTATGGATCCTTTGATCTACCCATCAATAGGGACAAACTATAACATCTACAGGTTCAACCCTCGATTATTTCTCACCATTGAATGCCAACATTAGCATATAGATGCTAGTGTATGCAAGCATACCCAAGAAAAGACACTATTGGCAAGAGTATAATGCATGCAACAATGGCTGTGCATTGACATGAATAACTCCATACAAATATTTTATGATGATTTTTCTGATAGTTGTTATCACTGGAGTGCCAAAGATAACAATCACTTCATACATAACGTTATTACTTGAAAATCTGAAGTTCTAGATGTGCTAACCGGTACCATATTAGTTATCTATTATGCATCGAGTAACATAAATGAGATATTAGATGAAGCTTCAATTACCGGGATGTTTGTCTTCATGCCAACGCATGTTACAGCATTATGCCCATAGCCAGTCAACTTCAATGATTCCTCTTCGGGTGCAAGCCTTACTGTATCAAGCATAACATCAATTATGAATCAAAGAATATATGTCTTCATTATACAAGAAAATCAAATACACCATGCCCCTAGAAACCTAATAGACAAAATCTAATTAAAAAACACACAAACTAATAAATTCAGAAATATGTTTAATGAGTTCATCCAAGTAAATAGAGGAAGGTTTCATATAAGAAGGCATTCTATACATTTTAACTCCTAGAAGTTATCTGGTTAAAACCTTGCTCCCCTTAATTCATGCAAAAATAAGTTGATGGCTTCTTGAATTTGTGACTGAATTATTAATCACGACACATAACCATATTATATCTTCCACAGGGTATCCAACAGTATCTTCCCCAACATCAAAGGGATACTGGACTTAACATCCCTCCAAATAAAAGTCATACCTAGACAATTTCAGATATGGAAACATTTTTTTTTTTTGAATGAATGAAGTGGTAGGCATCTACAACTGTTGCAATAGTTACTCAGAAAGGGCTGTCATTTAGCCTACATTTGGGTGGCGACATAAGCTATTCCGAGATAGATGACTATTCCATTATAGATAAGGAATAAGTCATTTTCTGTTTTGTTGTGATTTTAGTTATTCTCCTTAAGAAATGTAATAATGAAATTTTTGTTGTTTGATGAATATATATATATACATATATTTTTTTAATGCAAACTGTAGGCATCTGACCATGGATAAGTTATAGATAAAAGATGAATAAAATATGGATAAAGATGTATAAAAGATGAAAAACTGATTTAGAAAGGTGAGCCCTTATTATACCAGTGGAATAGATTATGTGAAATAACACAATTCAAGGGGACCAGGAATATCAATACCATCTTATTCCATCATAGTCTATCATGGCTATACGCCTATACCCACCTATTCCTTGCAAACAAATATGTTTTTAGACTTATTCACCCATATTCCTCCTTGTTCCCCTTCTATTCCAAACAGGGGCCAAACCCCCGTTTGGATAACAATATGAGCTATTCCGGAATAGGTAACTATATCACTATGGATTAATAACTCATTTTTTGTTTGATTGTGTTTTCGGTTATTCTTGTTGGGAACTGTAATAATGAAATTTTTGTTGTTTGATTAACCATTGATAAATTGTTGATAACAATGAATAAGAAGTGGGCAATGGATTATAAAAAATGAAAAAATGATTTGACATGTGGGCTACTGATTTATAAAAGGTGACGACATGTGAGTCTCCTCATACCAATGGAATAAATTGAGTGAAATAAAACAATTACAGGGGGGACCTGGACTATTAATACTAGCTTATTCCCACCTATTCTAGAATAATCATACCCCCATATTCTTTGTAAACAAACAAGTTTTTGTGCTTATTCACCCCTATCCTACCCTATTCCACACCTATTCCACTACCCAAACAAACAAAATGGGTCATGATATTTATGCTCATGACGATCAACTGAATCAATTACATAGATGTAACTAATGCAAAATTCATGTCATAATTGCAAGTCTAAACTTACAATTGAATTTCTTCTTCGCAATCTTCCCATTGTTCAGAGTGTAAAGAAAGTTCCTCACATTCTCAGCATTAAACTTAGCTGTATACTGCGACGACACCAACACTCATAAACACAGTTAAAAGATGAAGCAGACTGAATGAAATTTAAATTAAAAAAAAATCAGACAACAATGAAGATACCTGAACAACAACGATATAATACTTCGAATTATTGCGATCACTACAATCAACAACACTGGCATGCGCTTGTGTATTGACCTGTGAAAAGAAGAATTTAAGTCATCCCCTTCAAATCCTACCAGATTCAGGAATCAATAACTGTTTGTGTAAATGCCACAGAGAGGTGAAAAGATACCAAAACGATGCTTTTGCAGAGGTGGTCGTTCGAGTGGCCGCCGAGAACCTCCCGCCTCTCGTCGAGGGTCCACTCGTAGTAGTCCGTGGGAACCCTCTTGAACTCGAAATCCGAGACGCCTCCGTCCCTGAGGACGGCCGACAGCCGCGCCTCGGTATCCGTGCCTCCCGCAACGTGTGCCGTGGCTGGAGGTTGCGGAGGAGGAGGAGGAAGGCTTGGTAGGCGGAGATCGAGTTCCAGCCGAGCTATCCTGTCGAGGATCCCCTTCTGAAGACTCTCTAACGCCCTCAGAGACCCCTCCATCGCTCGCGTTTTTACTTTTGACGTCTTGTTTTGCTCGAATTACCAAGGAGCGGTTTTAAAGAGAGGGAGATCAACCTGATCAGACGGTCTAGATTAGGTAAGAGTCTTTCGCACGTGCGAGGAGGGGTTTCTTCCTTTCCCGCCCTTTAGAACCCCCAGTTTCGAAGCGAAACTTGCATTCGATCGATCGATCGATCGAGAGAGAGAGATGGATCTGAAACAAGCAGGAACTTCACTGGATTCGCTTATCTCCTCCTTCAACGCCAGCATCGTCGAGCTTCAAGAACTGCTGATCAGCCGCGACAGTGAGATCAATCCAAACCCTAATTTCTGTTTTGTGGATCTCACTCGTTCTCTCTCTGAACGGGTTGTTCTTCGATGCCGTGACAGTGTTTCCGGTGTCCAGCATGGCAGATCTCTCGGCGGCCGATGAATCGGTGAGACAGATGGAATCACAGCTCCACAAGATCAAGAACCGCCTGAGCGATGAAATGGAAGCCGTTTCCAAATCCAAAGTCTCTCTCTCTCTCTCTCTCTCTCTCTCTCTCTCACTCTCTGTATGTGTTTCTCTGTTGTAATGTTAACTATTTTTGTCTTTTATTGTTTCAGAAACTTATTGAGAACTCTGTGAAGCAGCAAAAGAAGCTTCAGAACATGCTGGATCGTCTGCCTCCAGGACTGCATGAGAACATGGTTACTTCAACCCCGAGACCGAATCTGTAAGTTCCATTGACAATGCGATGTAGATTTATGGAATTGTGTTGGGGATTAATATTGTTTGTTTGTTCTCAGTCCAATTCAAGAACAGACTAGTTATACCACCCCAGCGGTATCTTTGAGAACTGAAGAGGATCCTGTGGCACCGGCACCGGCACCAGCACCAAAGGTATGAATGTATTCATTCTGTTCTGTGATTTGAATTAATGATGCTAATTATCAAAGTTTTACTTCAGTGGTTTTGCATATGATGGTACTATATGCAACACACGTCACACACTCATCCTTTGTTTGCCTTGTGCATAAATTTGTCTAGCAAATTGGCTATTTTAGTAAGTTATGGTACCAAGAAATACTTATCATAACCTATTCATGATTCTGAAATTTACAATAGTACATTAGCTACCAAACAGGGGAGTGGATTTTTGTATATCTGGGTGTGAATAGATATTTTGTGCAAAAGAGGAAGGATAAGTGTTGAAAGTTATATGAAGGGGAATATAGTTAATTAAGATGAAATGGGAAAATGATAATTCTGCTGCTGGAGAAACCATGCAATTATTATTGCAGGCCTGATGGAAAGAAAAACTGGTTTAAATTCAATCAACTTAAAATTAAATTTTGCCTGATAATTTTCCATTATGTTTATTGATGTTCTTGAGAGCCTTTCCATTAGATTCATGCTTGTTTAACCATATAGGCACCAATGTTCACCAGTGTAAATGCCATGATGTTGAACAAACTGTTCTGTTTTTACCTTCAGCTCTGGTAGTGTTTTTGCTGCACTGAACCTATGTGGTCTGTGTTTTCTTAGAGGTTTCCTTGAAAGATGTAGATATATGGAAAAGAAGTGTCAAGTGGATACTATAACTTCTACTAGCTCTTATACTATCTGACATGGCTTAGATATTTATATTATGGAATACGCTAACATAAATTGTCAAACATGGCACTCAAAATGGCTTGATTATGCAGGAATATGCAGTGGTGCTTTTGAGTTACACACATTTCTCACAATTTTATTGTAGTGTGGCCTAACCTCAATCATGGGGAAGTAGCACATTTGATGTAAATATCCCGTGTCCATAGATTCATTCATTTGCCAATAACTGTCAGAAAAGCACATCTGAAATCATTGAGTTGCCAGACTACTGTCACATAGTACATTTGTAACAAGTGTGCTAGCATAGTGTCTGATTAGTCTCACGCCTTCTACATTATGCCATGCAGCACCAGTAATGAATGCCACTATCATACTTCTTATTTGGTATGTAATCTATGTGTTTAAGGAGAAGAAAGGTCGAAGTGCTGCACCCCGCTGGTATATCACAGTTGAGGAGCTCGATTCATTGTCATCGTGAGTGCTCTAATCAAATTTTATTTGAATCATTCTTGTCAATCAATGCTAATGAGTGCACTTGGAGTTTACTTTGTCAATACCCGTGCATGCCTTTGTTGTGCATGTGGCCAAAAGGACAAAAGGTTTGTTTATTATTTATAATTTAACTGTATGTACAGACAAATGCCTGGATTATAAGTTTATAACAGATGCTAATCAAACAAAATACCTCACCAGATGCCTGTTAATCCACTGTGAACTGGTGTTGAATATCACGCCTAACAGAAACTAGTTATATGTAAGTGGAATTTCTGCCCGTCCATCAATATATGTTGTGCTTTAAGTGAACCTTTTGGATACAAGTGAAGTGACACTAGGAAATATTTGTTAATAGTTGAACTTATATGCTAATCAAACAAAATACCTCACCAGATGCCTGTTAATCCACTGTGAACTGGTGTTGAATATCACGCCTAACAGAAACTAGTTATATGTAAGTGGAATTTCTGCCCGTCCATCAATATATGTTGTGCTTTAAGTGAACCTTTTGGATACAAGTGAAGTGACACTAGGAAATATTTGTTAATAGTTGAACTTATATGCTGCAACTTTTGGCTAAGTTTACTATGTTTGCCGGACATGGTTAGAGCAGTGTGTTTATTAGACTAATAAAATTAAAGAATCTACAGGAAGTTATTTGATAATCTTATCTCCTGAGTTTTTCCATGGGAGTTAGCAAGTTCTCCATATTGATAATTAAGTTTTATTGAGGCGTTTTAGACTTTTAGTTACAAAAATTGCAGTAAAAGAATTAATTGAAATTAAGTATTGTGAATTAACCAAAATTAAGTATCGTGATTGTTTATTATATATTTACTTCTTTATTGGTGTGCATTGAATTTTGAATGATGCAGTATCACCAAAGTTTTAGCATTCCTAAAAAAATTAATTTTCCCAGTTATATGAGGGGAAGGCTCACTGTGGACAAGGTGAATGCTGCTATTAATGACATGGCCATATATGCGGATGCAAACGCACAACTTGTTGAAGGCCCAAAAAAGAAGGTTCTCCAAATAGTTCCCTTTTAGTATATATACTCTATAACAATTACTTGGATACTTCTGAATTGGTCTCATCTTGTATCATGTAGGTATCCGAAGATGCTTGGGAAAGGGCTCTTGTGAGTAATTAAATCACACACTGCACTGTTTTCTTTGTTTTCAATGATTAATCCCAAAACTAAACAGTAAACACAGCAATGGTCATGTTTACTGTCAGCGTTTTATCATCATATGGGACTTGTTAAAAGAAGCTGAGCCTTACTTTGAAAAATGCAGGAATTGAGGGACATTGCCATGGCAGAATCAGTGAAGGGCAAGCACTTTTTCCTTGAAACTGATATTAAAGGACCTGTATTGAAGCTTGACAATACTGGAAAAGCAATTCTGACAGTAAGCATTTCTTGCTATTTAGTTGATTATGCTAGTGAGCGTAACTGCATGTCTAGCGTGGAAAAGTATAAAAGAAAAAAAAAGAAAACAATCCAGTTCAAAAATATGTACTTCATTGGACAGTACTTGCACCCATCCAGTACTTGCATGTGGACATCATGACACATATAGGGCTCAACCCTTTTGCAGTCATTCCATCATATGCCACGCCATCTAATGTAGTATACACTCCACTATGTCAATATGTTTTCTTCTAAAAATCTTCTAAAAAAACGTAAAATTACATGCATCAATTCATTCAAGTATTGATTTCATTTTTTTTGTAAATCTATGTAGGTACAAGTAGATATTTCAAAAAAAATAAAAAATAATAAGCGGTGTGCAAAAAGTGATTACAGGAATGACTAAATATCCGTAGCACATATATGGCTCTTCAGCTTCATTTATATAGTTCTAACTCCATAGTTGTGTGACAAATTGCTTGGCAGGTTCTCCGCCATCTTGGCCGCACCCACGAGGCTCGAATTGGCCAACACCGCGTGTTCATCCTGTCAAAGCCTTCCTGAGGGCACTACAACATCAGCTTCTGTTTGTTTTCAGGGTGAGGATCTGGGATGGTCAGGGCCTATTATCAACCCCATGATGGCCCGATGTTAACCTGGATTGCTTTTGGTTTCTAATGTGGAAACTCAACAAGCATTGTGAACTCGGTACAAGTTGAGGCCAGATCTTCTGTAACTCAATTGGCAGATGTATCTGTAAATCACTTCAAATTTGGTTATCCTTATTTGCATTCCATGAAATTAAAAGTCCTCACATGCCCATTACCATAGATCAGAAGGTCCCTATTTGATATAGTGGTTTGAACTCTGCATATTATAAGGACTCTTGTTGGAATTGCAGCACTAAGTGAGACTAGTATGTTATTAATTAGAAGGATAGTCATTTTGTAGACTGCACGCTCTTTGATTTTCAAAATAAAAAAAAGAATTACATAATCTTATATATTGTATTAGGTGATTTTATATAGTGTGTTTTAGATGTGATGTATGTAGGAATGATTGAAAATACGTTAAGTGTAACTTCCTAAATATAAATATTTACCTTTTGTCTATCTTTAGTTATCTCTTTTAGGACTCCCAACATTAGAATTAATTGTAAATTCTATGCATCAGTTAAATCCAGAAAGATTTGAACTCAAAGTCTAAAAGAGAAGTAGATTTGGGATCTCCTGTGACTGATCTTACGGTTAAGCCGAGAAAGTTACCTCTGCCTATTTGAGAACAAAAAAATACTTATCTTCTTTACTAATGATTTTATATTTGCATTCATGCATCAATTGGGTTATAAGAACCAATTGGGTTATAAGAACATACATCATCTTCCCTAGCTTGCAGGAATAAACGCTGAAAAGACAAATTTGCCCATACATGAAAATGGTATATCTATAAAATATCAATAATGATTTCCAGACCCCAATTTCACAGGCCCAAACCAGACCCCATGATGTGGCAATATGACAGTCTATTATGCCCATAACTACCTTAACATGAATCCCTATGTTGTAGAGTATCATTTAATTTTGAAAATCCTGTATTTATTCATCATTAATTGATTTTGAAAATCATACATCAATATTAATATTTTTAGAACTGATTTTGTTTATGAAGAACACATGGGCAGATCTGAAATTCTATTTTTGAGGTTTTGGAAGGTATGAAATCATTTTTTTTATATTTGGATCTCACCTCAATGTCTCTCAGATCTAGGTTTGATATTATTAGATTCGTAATCGAATTGTATTTTGTCTTTTGTTTTAAGTGTTTGAACATGAGTTTTTTTCATGTATTGAATATTATTTTCCACATTTTGATTTGTTTTTGTCTTAATATCTACATGTAACATTTCATATTGTTACATTTTTTAATGGGTAATTTGTTTGATAAAATTGTTACATTATTGACAATCTAAATAGTCATTTTTTAAATCCGTGTTTTTTTGTTACATTCGTAAATGCAACAGTCAACCACATGCATATATTGATTTATATTTATTACATTCATAAATGTAACATGTAAATTACAGACCCGACTTGATTTGGATCCGATCCGATTTGGACCCGACCTGGTGGACCCGAATATACAAACGGGTCGGGTCTGGGTCTACCCTGTCCCAACCCGTTGAACCTGAGTCCCGACTGTTTTATTAGTATATGCTCATATATTACAAGATTATTAGTATTAGTTGACCTATAATTTTGTTTCTTATATATCAAGTGTAAGTTTTAACTCATTTTTATATCTATAAGTCTATAATCAAGCCCATAAATCATAACACATAACCAACAAAATACACCCGTTGACAAGCATTATTAGTTTATTAGCTTTTAAATTTGCATAATTAATTGGTTTGTTGCATGATTTATGTTCATTATTTAGGTTAATGTGTTAGTATTTTTGTTTAGATTAATATGTAGTGTTCATTGTTTTGAACGTTTATTTTGCTACACAAATAACCATTAACTCTTCATTTTAGTTTATTGTTATATTGTTTAGATTTTTGTTTACTTTGAATGTTATATGTAAG
The DNA here is from genome assembly GCA_030737845.1 of Acorus calamus. Lineage (NCBI taxonomy): Eukaryota > Viridiplantae > Streptophyta > Magnoliopsida > Acorales > Acoraceae > Acorus > Acorus calamus. The sequence continues at coordinate 9,945,267 of CM060867.1, read as the reverse complement.
TGTTTATTGTTTTGAATTGTACAAAAATATGTTCAAACATAATGTCAGGACACTAGTTTAAAAAGTTCAAAACTAATGTTTTATACAAAATTTTCTTAATATAATAGTAATGATAAGACAAACAAATTCATGAGCTCTCATCTTTTTTTTATTAACCATATTTGGGTAGGGTCAGATCCGGACCCGACCCGGGTCCGGGTCCACATTTTCAAGGACCCGCTGGGTCCTGGGTTGGACCTAGACCCGCTGGGTCTTGCCACGGGTCGGGTCCAGGTCCAATCCAAGACCCGGACCCGCCGGGTCTTGCCACGACTCAGACCCGACCTGTTGACAGGCCTATTTTGGAGTTTTTGATTGTTCTATAAATAAATAACTATTTAGTTGTATTTTTAGTTATTCTAGTTAAAAAAACGTAATAATGAAGTTTTTTTGTTTGTTTGGTTGATTATTATTAATTTGTTGATAAAATATGAGTAAGATGTTGACAATGATTTATAAAAGGTGAGAAAATTATTTGATGTGAGGTTTTGGATTTATAAGAGGTGATGAAGTTGATTTGACTTGTAAGTTTTTTTTATAGCAGTAGAATAGATCGAATGAAATAATATAATTCGAGAAACCTGAAATATAAATATCAGTTTGTTCTCACCTATTTCAAACACGTCTTAATTGTTTTGAAATTGTAATAAGTTTATGGTTTCTGGTATTGGAGGGAACTTTCAATCTTCTATTTTTTAGTGTGCTTATGCACAGTTGCTTATGGAAAATGAAAGAATGTAAAAATAAATCAGAAGGAATGACAGGTTTTTCTTTTGTTGTTTAATGTTGTTCGTTTTTGCATTCGTTAGAATTTAGAAAGCGATGAAAAATGACAAAACATATTATCCCTTGAACAAGACATTTGGACTTGGAATTTTTTTCTCCTTTCTTCTAGTAAGACATTAGAGGTATTTCCTTTAATTTGTTTGGTACAAACAACTTTTTAAGTGGTCCAGGGGACAAGCACACTCTCAAACAACTTCAATAACTTGAAAATGCTTCCCGCAAACTCATAAACCATTCAAACCTACATTCAAACGGGACCTTAATTATTAGAAATCCACTCACAAGGAAGCATTGCCATCAATTAAATGATCATACAACACTCCATAAAGGAATCAATCCATGGTCACCTTCCATTATCAAATCTCAATTTTTTACATCTGACATGTTTGGAGGGAAAACCAGGCCTACATGGTGGGTGAGCACGGGGACAGCTCGGTGGCGCTGTGGTCGAGCATAAGCGTGGGTGGAGTCCCCATCCTGAGCTTCCTGGAGAAGCAGGAGATCACGTACGAGAAGGAGCTGCTCGAAAAGATACGCAAGGCGGTGGTGGAGAGCGCGTATGAGGTCATCCGCCTCAAGGGCTACACCTCCTGGGCCATAGGCTACTCCGTCGCCAGCCTTGCCCGTTCCATCCTCCGCGACCAGCACAGGATCCACCCAGTCTCCCTCCTCGCCAAGGGCTTCTACGGCATTGGGGACGAAAAGGAGGTGTTCCTCAGCTTGCCTGCACAGCTGGGAAGGTCCGGCGTGTTGGGAGTCACCAATGTGCATCTCACGGAGGAGGAGGCGGGGAAGCTCCGCCACTCCGCGGAGACTCTGTGGGAGATTCAGAAGCAGCTGGGCATCTGATCAGTGTTTGGTAATGTATGTCACGTTTTGGTTGTTTGACTGTCCAGAAGCAGCTGAGCATCTGATCAGTGTTTGGTAATGTATGTCACGTTTTGGTTGTTTGACTGTCCAGAAGCAGCTGGGCATCTGATCAGTGTTTGGTAATGTATGTCACGTTTTGGTTGTTTGACTGTCCAGAAGCAGCTGGGCTTTGTTTTTTTTTTATTTTGTGTGTTAAATTTTGTGGAAGACAAGTATATGGTCTTTCATTTTGTAACTGGTGAGATTAGCTTTTGAGGTTTAAAAAAATAGAGACATGGAAGGTCTTTCTATGTAATGAACACGGATGTTTTGCACTCCTTTGACACCAAGGAAGAACTGAATATACTGAATGTTAAAAGAGGATTGTAAACTTATTTAAAATTTCTTGTGCAAGTCTTAGGTCCTCTGGATGTCAGTTTTATAATTATGTGTCATGTGGGTGTCGTAGTACGCTAATAGCTAAAATGTGCTACTTATGAGCTAGTTTAGTAAATGGTTAAAGTTTCAAAGATAAGTTGTTTTAATTTTAAAGGATAAAAAGTTTATCATTTTTTTATATATTTAAATTTGTTAAAATTGAGATAAAAAGTGGGGATAAATGTTATCTAAGTTTTTAGGTGAAGCAAAGTATCTCAATTTTCATTTTAAAATTGAGACAACTATTCTCTCACTCACTTATCACCATAAATATCATTTATTTCACCGCTTATCCCATTGCTAAACCAGCCCCATGAGCGTAGATTAGATACACTCAAGCTCGTTTTATAGCCTCTTAAAAGCGATCCCCTGGTCGTCTATATACCTTTGTTATTAGAGTGTATATTATGATAGTGCAGTATATATTTCATTAGTATAGTATTCAATAATAAAATATACTAGTTTATCTAATAATATTATTCACATTTTATAATAATATGTAGTTGAATGAATGAGTATATAATTATAAAAATAAAAAATGGGGGCTGGAGAAGGGGCATGACATATCATTTTCCGCATCATATATATACATATGCGTAAGGATTTCTTTACACGGATGATATATAAATGCCATCCTAAATCAAATAGATATTGAGAATAATATTTGAATCCAGTTCTTTTGCATATAGATATATAAGTTAACAATAATGATTCTTAAACCCTAATTTCACAGGCCCCATGATGTGACAATAAGGTATTGTTTATTATGTCCATAACTACCTCAACATGAATCTCTATTATTGTGGAATATCATTTAATTTTAAAAATAGTGTATTTATTCATTATTAATTGATTCTGAAAATCATACATCAATATTAATATTTTTTAAACTAAATTTGTTTATGAAGAACACATGGATAGATCTGAAATTCTATTTTTGAAGTTTTAGAAGGTACGTAATCGTTTTTTTTTATATTTGGATCTCACCTCAATATCTCTCGGATCAAGTTTGATATTATTAGATTCGTAATCCAATTGTGTTTTGTCTTTTGTTTTAAATGTTTGAAAATGAATGTTTTTCATGTATTGAATATAATTTTTCATAGTTTGATTTGTTTTTGTCTCAATATCTATATGTAACATTTCATAGTGTTACATTTTTTAATGGGTAGTTTGATTGATAAAATTGCTACATTGTTGACATTGTAAATAATTATTTTTTAAATATGTGCTATTTTTGTTCATTTGTAAATACAATAGTCAATCGCATGCATGTATTGATTTATATTTGTTACATTCATAAATGTAACAGTCAACTACATGTAAATTTTTTGACAAAAAAATAAATGTAACAGTCAACTAATTTTTTAAATCTGTGTTATTTTTGCTACATTCATTAATGTAAAGGTAGCCCGTTTGAATGATTTTGACAAAAAAAAAACAATTTAGGTAATTTTTGGTGTAATTTAGGTAAGATCTGGGTGTAATTAAAATTGAAAATTGAGTTATTAGGTAAAAAATTCAAAATTTAAATTTTGAAATACATAAATTTTGATGTAAATATGAAAAATTAGTTTCTGATTAGAGAAAAAAGAGGATTTGGGTTAATGGGAGAGATTTTTAATGAATGACAGATTTGTATTTTGCCCTTTTACCATTTTTGAAAAGTCATCAAGCCAACTAATGAGATGGTGATAACTCATGTAACTTGTGAGTGAGACTTATATTTATCATGACTCATAAATTAAATGACCAATATTACCTATTCAATGTGAGCATTTAAGATTAATTTATTTGAACTCCATCCCCATTACATATGTTTAATTAATTAAAAACAATTTCAAATGATACCTATTCATTGTGGGCATTTAAGATTTATTTTATTCTAAATACATATCTCATGCCAATCTTTTTCTTTTTCTTTTTTTACGCAAAAAGTTCTTGAGCAGTTCAACAGTTCCGATTATAACATAATAAACTATTACTATGAAGCAAACATGGGCCAACAAGGGCCCATAGAACAGTGGGTTCAAAGCCCATGATACTCAGCCCATAGGGCTATGAGGTTGATTTGTCGTTTCTTGCCAGCGGCAACAGTTGATCTCGCATCCCGGTCTCCACGAGGGTGTCCCTCTACTACCATCACTCTTTTACTAGCTTTTTATTGAAAGGAAACCATCACTCTTTTACTTTTAATGGGTAAACAATGAGATTTTGAAGGGTTATAGGCGGCAGGAAAGGAGCTTGTGAAGCACGAGAAATTCCAAGCTCTCCAATCAGATTTTTCAATCGGTGATACCTGCAGTGACATGTTCGATTTGGAAGACTCGGAATGACGTGATATTCAAAAGCTCGCGGGTGTATGTGGAGAACATTTGGGAGGCGACATACACGGGGCTAAGGAGCCGCGCTATCCTTCTAACACCTTGTAATTATTGAATGATGGCCTATCGGAGGGGGTGTGTGTAAGTAGATATCCCATCTACAGACTCACCCCTCATGTGGCCCCTTTGTTTTTTTGTTTTTTTGTTTTGTCTCTTCTCCTCTCATCCCCATTTGATATAAGTGCCGGTTCTGAGTTTTATCTTTTTTTTTTTTTAAGACAGATTTTGAACTCAAGAGTTCATGATTGAACTTGTGTTGAGACCATAAAACAATGGATGTCCAGGCCCTTATTTTAAATCATTATCAATTGAAAAATGTTAGGCACAATTCCATTTTTAGTTGCTTAGTCTATTTTTTTATTTTTTTAAATAGTATACATTCTTTAATGAGATATGCATTTTTGTAAAAATTAAAGTATATATTATTATAGTAAATTTGTGAACTCGATTATAAAGTATATATGTATATATACCTCGTTATCAATTTTACATGCTATATAAGTTTTTTATTTATTTTTTGTTTATTATTAATTTGTGTTTGCACAAGAAATGGAAGCTTATGCTTAATTATAAATTAACTATTTATGAGCTCATATGTCCAAGTCATATTTTTTCATTGAGTGAGACTTTTAATTCAAGAATATTGTTAGGGACAGGTTAGCTATGTGACAATTCTTTGAACAATCTACACATATTTTGATTTTTAAAATCATAAACAATCTCTAATGAGTGATGTGTTTTTTTGTAAAAAATGTATATAATATAACTTTATGATATATCACATGGACCCATGCATTGATATGAAAATATAAAAACGGCTAACCAGGTATATATATATACAGTTCCGATTAGGTGCGGTGTGCGGTCGATGCGGTGTGCGACGTGGGCCGTCCGATCGCGGGTCTATCGCATTCAACGGTCAACGTGAATCGCATCCGACCGTCCGATGCGATGGACCCGCGATCGAACGGCCCACGTCGCACACCGCACCTATATATATATATATATATATATATATATATATATATATATATATATATATATATATATATATATATATATATTTCCGATAATATGCGGTCGGTGCGGTCGCGCGGATTCGACGTGCGTCGTCCGATCGCGGGTCCATCGCATCCAACGGTCGACGTGAATCGCACCCGACCGTCCGATGCGATGGACCCGTGATCGACGGCCCGTGAATCGCGACCGCACGACCGCACGACCGTATAATATCACGACTCTATATATATATATATATATAGAGAAGTGATTACGTGCGGTCGTGCGGTCGGTGCGTCCGCGATCACGGGCCGTCGATCACGGGTCCATCGCATCGGACGGTCGGGTGCGAATCACGTCGACCGTTGGATGCGATGGACCCGCGATCCGACGGCCCACGATCGCGACCGCACGACCGCATATTATCACTCGCGTATATATATATATATATATATATATATATATATATATATATATATATATATATATATATATATATATATATAGGGAAATGATACGGTGCGGGACGTGCGGTCGTGCGCGAACGACCACGGGCCGTCGATCACGGGTCCATCGCGGGTCCATCGCATCGGACGGTCGGGGGCGATTCATCTCGACCGTTGGATGCGATGGACCCGCGATCGGACGAACGACGTCGTTCCCGCACGACCGCACGTCCCGCATATTATTACTCGCGTATATATATATATATATATATATATATATATATATATATATATATATATATATATATATATATAGTCGCGATTACGTGCGGTGTACGGTCGGTGCGGTTTACGACGTGGGCCGTTCGATCGCGGGTCCATCGCATCCAACGGTCGACGTGAATCGCACCCGACCGTCCGATGCGATGGACCCGTGATCGACGGCCCGTGATCGCGCACCGCACCGACCGTAAACCGCACCTAATCGGCTCCCATATATATATATATATATATATATATATATATATATATATATATATATATATATATATATATATATATATATGGGAGCCGATTAGGTGCGGTTTACGGTCGGTGCGGTGCGCGATCACGGGCCGTCGATCACGGGTCCATCGCATCGGACGGTCGGGTGCGATTCACGTCGACCGTTGGATGCGATGGACCCGCGATCGAACGGCCCACGTCGTAAATCGCACCGACCGCACACCGCACGTAATCGCGACCATATATATATATATCATGTTGGGAGTTACATTCCTCGATAAATGGATATATAAATTATTCGCGGGACTATCCCCGCGGACTGCATGCGTGTAATTGTGTTTTTTGTTCAATTAATTAAAATCTTCACTAATCACACCAAAACCATCAGATACTCGGCTGGGTGGCCAATCCCATCTGGGCTAAGGTTGACACCTTGGTTAGTGATGATGTCTCTACCATTCTCTCTTCAAAGAAATTAATATAATTAATAAATTAAAGCTGTTCACCACTAATTCAGAATCATAGAAAACAAGAAAGTTAAATTATACATATATAGCTAAATCGTTATCTTTAAATATCTCTACGGATCACAGACAGAAGATCGAGGAGAATCTAAACAGCTGCATTGCATGCAGACCCATGAGAGGGCAGTGATTGCCAACCACAACCCATGCATGCAAAACTCCAAAATCACACATAGCGTACGTTAACCCTATCTTTCAAGTTGCCCATGCCGGCTCGATCCATGTCATCACATGCATTGAAATTTATAATGCTTATATATATATCATATGATATCGGATCCATCACAACTTACTCGGACATCTAACGTGCTACGTTCGTGGGTGATTATTTGAGAGAGAGAAAGAGAGATTGCATCAGTTCATGAATTGTTTAATTCAATTTGGAGTACATGTAAAGAGTCTACGTGTCATTTATTAGGAAACAACACTGAATGGATCATATATCTTATTTTATACCATTCGCGATTCTCTCAACTTTTAACCTTAAACCAATATAATTTGAATACTTTAAAAACTCACTTATCAGAGTCAGCCACCGAGTCAACCGAATATACTACCAACGGTCCAGTATGAAAACATTTTCAGTTACCAAATCAATTACCAATGAAAATATTTTAATAATGTACATTAAAAATATAAAATAATAAAAATATAAGAGTTCAGATCGATAAAAATATTATATCTATTAAGTATTAAGTATCACAATATTATCTAGTTATTACATGTACATATCATCTAAAATAAACTCTTGCTGAGACAACACTAACCGAATTTCATCTCGCTTAATTATTTTATATATATATAGTCGAGCGATTAGGTGCGGTGAACGGCGGGTGCGGCCGCGACGTGGGCCGTTCGATCGAGGGTCCATCGCATCCGACGATCGATGTGAATCGCACCCGACCGTCCGATGCGATGGACCCGTGATCGACGGTCCGTGATCGCTGCCGCACCCGCCGTTCGCCGCACGTAATCACCCCTCTATATATATATATCATAAATTCTTCTAGTTCAATATACATCCACGTGTCAATTTTGTAAGAATTAAACCAAACAACCATAGCTCCAATACTACCCATACTACCCACAACCCCTAACCCTAATCCTATATAAACCCCCCACACCACAACCATATACTCCACCATCTCCCATCCCTCCAACCATTCAATTCCCTCCTTCTAAGTTCCACTTGTTAAACATCTCCATACCCATGGCTTCCTCCAAGACCCTTGCAACCACCTCCCTCCTCCTCCTCCTCTTCACCGTGTCCACCTCCGCCACTCCATGCTCTCCCAAGCATCCCCACTCGAAGCCGGTCCTCCCGCCGGCCCCAAAGAACCCCTCCGCCTGCCCGAGGGATGCGCTGAAGCTCGGAGTCTGCACCGACCTTCTGGGCCTTGTAAATGTGGTGGTGGGCAGCCAACTTGACTCCCCTTGCTGCTCCCTCTTGGCAGGACTGGCCGACCTCGAGGCCGCCGCCTGCCTCTGCACCGCCGTCAAGGCCAACGTGCTCGGCCTCAACCTCAACCTCGACGTCTCCTTGAGCCTCCTCCTCAACGCCTGCGGTTGCAAGCCTCCGAATGGATTCAATTGCTACTAGCTAAGCTAGGAGGGAATAATTAATCTATATATGTTAATTATTGGGTTCAGTTTGTTTTTGTGTATGCATGTGTGTTTCATTTAATTTTGAGTGTTGGCTTTTTTTTGTTTTTCTTTTTAATTTGGTTTGTGGGATTTGGTTTTTGTTTTGGGATTAATTCTATTGTGTGGGATAGAGGTTTTATTTTTGAATATTGGTAATAATAATATAATTAGTGTCTGTTGATTGTAAAAGTTCTCTATAATATTATTATGGTTGTTATTATTATTATTATTATTATTATTATTTTGGGGTGGGGGTAGGGGGTTTGATATAAAACTTTCTTTGTTGGATACGTTGTTTTACTTTTCATTGAGAAGAGAGTAGCAATTATGTACTTCCATATTCTAATTTATTTATTTTTTTCTCATTTTTATTGAAAATAATAATTAAGCTGTCAATTAATTATCTATAAAATATATGTATATGATTCAAATCTGTATGCGAAAAATATTTTTTTTATATCTAATATTAGAATATCTAGGGAGTGGATATGGATATCAATGTGTATCAGCTCCCATATATATTTGAATTTGACATATATTATAAAATTATATTCAATTCCAATTATCTTGGATGATTAATCATGAAAATTTAGTAACTAGTGTACAATATTTGTATATTCTTTGAAGGAGATGATAAACTGAAGAATCAATTTTAATTTCATCTTATCTTTCATATGTCACATAATCATTCAAACTAGAATTCAATTATCTGATAAATCTCCATATCCATTTTGAATCTGAAAAAAATCTAAATTCATATATTAATATTTATATCCAAATGATATACGATATGAGATGGATGCATATTAAGGTATCCCTTTGTTGACAAACTTGAAACCTGTTTGATGTTCATTCTCATTCTCATTTTATTGAAATAATTAGAAAAATTATTGAAATGCTTATATCAGAGTTATCAAACTGATCCTTCATTAAGTTGGAAATGCATTAAAATAGCCCATGCATCAAAGATTCAAAAAGTTTGTTCACGGCTGTTCTTTGGGCAAAATTATCGCAAACAATCTAATAAAAGCTGCACTTTCCAAGTATTATAAAAATTGATTTGGGACCTTTATTTCCACCCCTTCATGTATTCAACCCACCCTTTAAAATTTTAAAAAATAAATTTTTTAATAGAAAGGAACCACCCCAGCCTCTTATTTGGTTGGAAAGCACTCTCTGCAACTTTATTAAATTTCTTGAGAGATTTGGATTCGTTAAAATATGTTTTTTTTTTTTTTTTTTTGTTAACTGCCAAATATTTGCATTTAAAAAGAAGGATCAGCATGTCCTATTGTAATAAATCTAGGTTCATACACGTGTATATGGTGTGTGATTGATATGATGACTAGAGAAAAAAAATGTACTTCTGCACATGTACTTTGTTTTTTTGGTGCACATGTACTCAAGGCAGTAGTGACTCCACATTGTATCACCACCCGCCCATCCGGCAAACATTAGTGTAGAGTTTAAACTCTGTTTAAGGCATTTGGTTGATTCTGCTTTTTAATTAGGTTTAGGCAGAAGACTTAAACGTGTTATTAAACATGTTTTAGAAAGTAAACTTAATTTAAAAAATTACTTACAACTTTTAATACAAAAATATTGATTTTTAAAAAATATAGAAGATGTGGTCTCCAGGAATTAAAGTTGAAGCCACTCTATTTAAAATCTTATTTTTTAAACTTGTTTCCAAACGCTACAAAATTAAGATTGGATAGAGAGCCATAGAGGTAGTGTTGAATACCGTTGATTTTTATTATTCTTCAATAATATTCGTGCAAGTGTTCATAATTATTTTCAAATAGTGGTAGTAAATGAACCAAGTCGTTGGGGCTCAACTCGATTGGAGCATGTTCGGGCTCATTCAATTAGACAAATGAGTCGAGTTTGAATAATTTTTAAAACTCGGTTGTAAACAAGCCAAACTCACGAGCTTAAACGATTCTAGTGTTCTTCTTCATTTTCCTAAACGAGCCGAGCTCATGAGCTTAAACGAACATAATCTTTTGTTGATTAGTATTATGATTTTACAAATGAGCTGAACCAAGCGTTTTATAACATAAATGAGCGGAGTTTAAACATAAAATTATACTCAATCCCGACCCAAGTCGAATCAGAGTCGAGCTTAATTATAAACGAGACGAGCTTGAACATTTTAAAGTTCAGCTCATTTGGCTTGTTTACCACCCCTATTTTCAAACATCACATGTAATACATATGAGTGTTTACTTGTTAGCCTCACATTGGAGAAAACACTGATCTCTTTGTCTACTCCTATTTTAGGTGGATTTTATTGAAAATGCATCTGGTTTGATGTTTACTAAACAAGGGCTTGATGGAGCGATAGTAATTAAAAAAACATGTTAAATTAGTGTAGATCATAAGATTTGATGGACATATCTCAATGTTAATAACAGAGCTGGAATAATAAATTCTCAAATGCAGGTTAAAACATTTCATTAGGTTTTTCCACTGAAAGTAATAAGATATAATCATAATTAAATTTTTTTATCATTTTTTATAAATGATATCATATACTTCACAATTCATAAATTATATACTTTATTAGATATATATCTATACTCTATATCCTAAAGCACTACAATAATGTCAAAAGTTTTCATCTAAGATGACAATCTCGTAATTTTGTAGTTCTTTGACCAAATTTTTTCATCCAATGGGTTATTTGCAGTTAAGCCACCAAGTATCCTATATTTATAACCAGGTCCCTAAACAAAATTGGTCAGTTTTGTCCACCACTTGGTTTATTTGCAGATAGTCCCCACGTTCCTAATTTTTATAATAAATTTTTTGACAAAAATCGATTAATTTTGTCTTTTTGTGGGATATTTGAATTTCGGCCCTCAGTTTTAACCAAAAGTTTTCATCTAATGGGCTATTTTCATTTCAGTCTCCAAGTCTCCTATATTTAAAACCAGGTCCCTAAACAAAATCGGTCAGTTTAGTCAACTACCTGGTTTATTTGCAGATAGTCCCCCAAGTTCCTGATATTTACAATAAAATCCCTGACAAAAATCAGCTAATTTTGTCTTTTTTTGTGGGATATTTGAATTTCGACCCTCAGTTTCAACCAGTTTTACAACCAGCCCCTATCCATGTTATAATGAGATCCCTGGTTGAGATTTCTAGATTTATAACAAGGTCCCTGACTCAAAACATGACTTGCCGAACTTCAAATCATATCCACAGTTTCTTTTTTGGACCATTAAGATACTTATAAAATTATAAAATAAATATTTTAGTCTCATTATCTAAGCTCATAAAGTTATTTATAAGAAATCTTTACTACTATTTCAGTTTTCATTTTCATATTTACATTGACTATCATAAAACTAACTATTCCGTAAATTTTTGTAAATCCTTTTTATTTCACGCAGGAAGTGTATCCACTTGGTTCTTGACTCTCTCTCTTCCTCCCTCTCCCTTTAAAAATATTAAATAGGGGATTTTGACTTTCAATACACAAATTTAAATCAGTTTATTGATTATTATAGTCATAAATATTATTGACTATTTGTTATTAAAAATATTATAATATATATGAGAGTCAAAATCTTTTAGAGCAGAAGCCTGAATAATTTTAGATATTAGAATATCAATTTATTTTTAAATTTTTTTTGTTACTCCTTTATTAAAGTTATTAAATTGCACTATGTTATTTTTAGAGAAATGAAGCTTACAAATCCGTTTATGATGTTATCTGATAAAATTCTATTTTGCTTGTCTATGAGCCTAAAATAATATGTATGTATACACTTCCTTAATGTGGTTTATGAATTAGGACATTCTTCATGATTTAGTCAGTCAAGTCAGAAATAACATCATTTGTTTATGCATTTGATGCTTTGATATCATTATATAATTTAAAGTCTAAAAAATAAGTAGATTGTTATAAAATAAAAGAGAAAGAGATTGAAACACAAAACAAACATAAAATAATTTGGGGCACAAGAGAGGTAGAGAAAGTATTACTCAAGAACTTCTCATTTCATTTTCATGACTTACATGTTGGACAAACCCTCTATTTATAGGGGTAACAATCATAATGAACCATTCATGTATTTGCAATATACATGAATTTATAATTATTATTGACACACCAATAGATACATGTACCAAGAGGTCATCCACAATTACATGCACCTATAATTACATGCATATTCATATGCATGTATGTACAACTCCCCTATATGCATGTATTTACAACACTCCCCCTTGGATGACCTTTACACAAGAATATGCCTCGTTAAAACCTTGCTAAGAAAAATCCTGTGGGATAAAAACTTAGCGAAGGAAAAAGAGTACAATATTCTAATGTATGTTTTCATATTGCCTCATTAAAACCTTGCCAGAAAAACCCAGTGGGAAAAACCTGATCGAAGGAAAAAGAGTACAATACACAAATATTTTGAATTAAATTACTCCCCCTATTTTTAGCATGAAGATCTTCGAGTCGACGCATTCCAATGTTTTGCTTCAGTTTCTTAAACGTCCCGGTTGATAATGCTTTGGTGAATAGATATTTGATGAAGCCTTCTTTTAATATTATCTTCATTATGAATGTTGAATTATATTTAACCATTAGAAAATGATTTTAAATAAAATAAACCCACCTTTGTTATTTTTACAAAAAATGTGTTTTTCGCAATACCAAAATCTTCATGTAGAATAAAACATGGCCAATCAGATAACTAAAAATATAATGTCAAATTCAATACCTTGTGTGAAATATAATAAATCACTTATTGCACTTACACTATTGCACTAAGATATGTTATTATAAGACCAAGAAGATTCTTTTGGATGAAAAATTAGCTCTTATTTGGGTCAAACGACCTAATATTTATAAGAGAACTTAATAAATGAATAAAGTGCTTCAAAACATTATTGACTATACTTGTTTGATGGACAAGAGCCCTTATTGTACTTACACTATTGCACTAAGATATGTTATTCGATCTGCAAGTCGAGACAATGTCTTGTTTTCCTGAGATTTATCATTTCAAATTCATTCTTATCAAACAATTTTTGTAAGTTCTTCTAGAATCTCTAACAGATTCAAATCATCAACATATACTACAATAATATCATATCCGGATTCTGATTTCTTGATGAAAATATAAGGGCAAATCAGATCATATACTTCTTTCAATAAATATTCATTGAGGCTGATTGTACCACATGCGCCCAAATTGTTTTAACTCATATAAAGATCTTTGTAAATTGCTAAAAGACATGCTTCAGGATGATTTATTTGCTTCAGACATTTTAAATCATTCAAAGATCATATATATATCACTATTTTTTTTCCATATAAGTATGCTTTATCTGCATATCTAGTCCTTCTGAGACTGTCAAAGTAATAAAACAAAATATGATTGCATCCTTTACAAGAGAATATGTCTCTTCATTATATACCAGGTTACTGTGAGAAACCTTTTCCACAAGACATGTTTCATATCTCAAATTTTCATTTTTGTCATTAGGCATTCATACAAATACTTATTTGTATCATGTATACTTTACATCTTCGCGTGTTTGGACTACAGGTCCAAATACTTCTCGTTTCGCTAGTGAATTTAATTCAGCCAGTATTGCCTCTTTCTAATTTGCTCAATCATTTCTACGTCTATATTTTTCGACGTTTTACAGTTTAGGATCCTCATAATATCGAGAGCAACATCATATGGATGTACATTGTCGACAATGACTTTATGATTTAATGAGATCTTATATTTACGTTTGCCTCCTCAGGGGCTACCTCTTCTGGGGTTACATCTTTAATTACAAAGATGAGATTGATCAATTTACTTTTATTGCTTGTATTGAGATCTCTTTGTGAGCACTACTCTCTTTATTTACATTTTTTATGCCTTCCTCTTTTTGCATCGATCGATCGGCCATATTTCTGGCATTTCTTATATTCATTCTTTGAATGTGATTCTCAATTATCATCTTTAATGATTTCAGTAGCTACTGTAAATGAAAATATATCATCGATTGTCACTTGTTTGTGATCCCACAAGATCTTTGTATTTATTTGAATAATGAATTTTTTTTTTCATTATCATGTATTTGTCCTTCGGGGACATGTCTCTTCTGGGACTTGTATCTCTTCAGGGATTTTTATCTTCTGCAGACTTTAATAATGTGGATCTTACAAGTGCTTCAGACTCTTCTAGAGTATATTATTTTTCTCATTCGAAAAGCTGATCTTTTGAATCTATAAGTCTGTCACACTTCAAGCGTGCCTTTGTTGATTCACTAGCCAATGCAATGAAAGTTTTTTCAATTGGAACATCAATTTGAGCTAGAGTATTTACAGCTTAAATATGTGATCTTTTCACTTTCGCTGTATCAATAATTGCATCTGGTAACTGATGCACAATTATCTGAATAATTGCATCTGGTAACTGATGCACAATTATCTGAAGATGAGTGATCTTTTGTACTTCAATATCTTATTGAGAAGTGTGTCAAAATGAGACAATCTTTTCATGAAATTTTTCGTCGTTTTACCAATGATGGATTTCCTCCCCCTAACGACGGGAATATTGTCTCATTATAATGATAGAATACAAATCGCGTGGTAAAAACATCATTATCACTCGACGAAAGAAACTTCTGGTTCTTTGTAATTGAATATTCAACTGTTTGAAGCATTATAATGTACCTCATGGTCATATAATATTTGCTCTTCAGGAGCCTTTAATCAAATTTAGTACTAGAAATAGTACTAACATTTGAATTAACTAATATTAAACTCAAAATAATAAGAGAAATATAAATATAAGAAAATGTATTTCGGATAACAATTTTTTTTTAAGCATCACATAAATAACAATCATTTTCCTTGTGTTAGGGATTTGTTCTATAGATATTTTCCCTTTAATTATGCTTCTTTCAATAGCAATTCGCTTCCAGTGGTTTGAGATGTTCTACAAACTCTATGATTGTTGTGCTTTCAATTAAATAAATCACGATATCATCATTATTGCTTTCGTTATTGCTACTGCTGGAGCACATATTTGAAGCATAATGGTCAGTTGACCTTTCATAATGAGGTATTTCTTTTCAAATCCTCTTACGACAATAGTGAAAATTATCCATAATTTTTACATGTTCCTGTTGGGATACATGAATCTTTTTTTTTTATGATCCTTCAAGGACCCAAAAAATATCATCATTTTTTCTTTGTGCCTACAGGGACACAAGTAGCGACCATATATTATATAGTCCTTCAAGGACAAATTTTTATTTTTAATATATTGTCCTTCATGGACACATTTTAATCATATCTTATACATGTAGCCATAATATTTGCTTAGTCCTACAGGGACATATATGGTCTTCATTTTTACATGGTCCTACTGGGATACATGTTAATCATAACTTTTGCATGGTCCTTCAGGGACTCATGAAATTAATAAAAATTGTATGGTACTCCTGCATGGTCCTTCAGGGACTCATGCATAATTCTTAAATATCAAAATTGATATGATAAATAACTAAATAAAAATGATGTTAACACAAGTATTGTTAATTAAGAAATAGCAAAACAAAATGTAATTAAATCTTTCTCATTCGATAATCACCAAATTTAAGCAAGAAAGAGTTCTAACAGAACACCACTAAAACAACATTGGTTCTAAATGATGAAACATTTCTTTCAATGATTTAATTTAACAGATGAGGAGAGTAAATAAAACATGATGACATACCTCCTATAAATGTTGGACCTTTATTAAAAAAAATTTGCATTATCAAAACAAATCTCTAATATTATATTATAGATGTAAACCAATTGCATGATTCCAGTAGAAGCCAACACCTATTTTGTAATCTTTACATATGAAACTTACAGTAGATCTTCAAAAAAAATTCAATTCATGGATATAATTATATATAACATACAAAATTCAATATTTATACAAATGCATGCATGATATACATACCCCAGGAATAACCAAAGAATTTATTGGAAAGATAAAACTAAATTGTAATGAGGCTGCATATAAATCAATCATTATGCTATATCAATCCGGTTGCAAATAAAATCACTTGGCAAACGATACAGTAATTTGGAGACACGCTTTTCATAATTGACAAAAACCAAGATTGATGCACAACATCACAAAATAGTTTTTTTTTTAACTGGAAATTATGATCATCTAAATCATTTCAGCCAAATACACATCTAGTACTCTATCTTTGCTTCATGAAAATACAAATTTTTATTCAGCATATCTATACAACATGTACTTCTATCCGGCATATTAAAATTATTTCTTTATACTACTAGAGATTCAAATGATCAATTCTATGTGAAGAATAAATACACAAATACTTTATAGTTTAAGAAAATTTTAATCCAACTCTTTTAATGGCCTCGGAGTGGTTATATATATATATTGGAAGAACCACTTGTAAACAGTGAACAATATTTACCAAAAAAAATCCTTATTTGGTGATCTACAAGAAGTTTTTTTTTTTTTTTTTTTTTTACTGTTTTATATATATACTGAGGGGGAAAATCATGATTACTTTGGAAACCATTATGCAATAATAATTCAGTATGCTTTACATTATCATCTTAAAACAAGTATATAGCATGCATCTATATATCAAACACAAATATGGACTATATATCATTATGCAATAGTAAATTTTATTATCATCACCTTATGCATGGATATTAAATAATAACGTGGACTATTACCCCAGTGTATATATGTATATATATATAACACAAACACAAATATGGAAATATTATGTTATATATATAACATGATTTGTCAAGTAGATTATCATAAATGTACCAAACATACAAACCTATCTTGTTGAGAGTCTTCTCGTGCTGATAACGTGTTATAAAATAAAAGAGAAAGATATTGAAACACAAAACAAACATAAAATAATTTGGGGCACAAGAGAGGTAGAGAAAGTATTACTCAAGAACTTTTCATTTCATTTTCATGACTTACATGTTGGACAAACCCTCTATTTATAGGGGTAACAATCATAATGAACCATTCATATATTTGCAATATACATGAATTTACAATTATTATTGACACACTAATAGATACATGTACCAAGAGGTCATCCACAATTACATGCACCTATAATTACATGCATATTCATATGCATGTATGTACAACTCCCCTATATGCATGTATTTACAACATAGACTTTATTTTAACACTTTATTAACTCGAGTGAATGCAGTGCACAAAAACTAGTTTTTATAAAAAATAAAAACATATACGGATTGCGTACTGTGTCAAGGCACCAACCCGTTTGCAAACCGGGCCTACAATCTAAGCCCAACAGGCCCATACATAGGCCGAAGCCCAAAAGCTCCCCAATGACATCCTCAGAACCCTAAACCCTGCAAGAAAGATTTCTTGTGACTGATTTAGGGTTTGTAATTGTAAGAGATGGGAAAGCTTGGGAAGAAGGCGAGGAAGTTCGCGAAGAAGCACCTGCAGACGGTCCTCAAGAAGAGGCGTAAAATTAAGTCGGCCCGAGATTCCAAGAGGCGGAGAACCTCAAGTGAGTCTTCCCTTGAATCGGTTCATGATTCTCTGTTTTTGATTCTGCTGGAGGAGTTGCAAGAACGCCCTTTAATTACTAAAAAAGTAGTCTTTTTTTGTGCATCAGGAGATGAATCTGCTGAAGATCATCCTGACCAGATCAATGGTAGGTAAGGATATTGTGTTTTTTTTTGTTGGGATTTTTTTTGTAATCGTAGCTAAGCTTGAATGATTTATGATATTATTTTTCTTTATTTGGATTCGGATTCCATGAAAAACCAGGAGAAAGAAATGTAGAAACTTGTTGAACTTTTTATTATCTTTGAATTTTATCATCAGAAAACATTCTCATCAGCAGATTTTCTAGGAATTGCAGTGTACCACCTTGTTTTTGAGTCTTATCATTTGTGTTTTTCATCAAATCATAGTGCTTTACTATATTTATTCGTGGAAAACGATCTAATCACCTTCAAAAGATTTCTAAAAAAATTACTTGTACTCATATGTGGTGGAGACATGTGGCTCTGACTTAAAGAATCTGCTGACACTGTGTATCTGTAACAAACATGACAAAGAAACCCATTCCTTTGTAACATCAAAGAACAATAAATCTTTTTGGAGGCGATTTGTCATATTCATATTTCTGTGTTTGACATGCCACACATGTTCTCGTCTTTGTTAAATGGTTGGCTATGATCGAGTATATAATATCTTTAATCAAGTATATACTAGGTCAGAAGAGTATATACTTTATCAGGGAAAATGCAAAAAAACATGCATTTAATTCATTTGAGTATATATTTCATTATTTGTGGAAGTATATGCTTCATTAGACAAGTATATACCTTCAAAAAAAATTCAATACCGCAATAATGACTGCAAGAATGACTCTCTAAAATTTTCCTAATAGTTTACTCAAACTCGGGCCATTGGATCACTTGAAGTTTGATTTAATGACAGCTTAATAATGTCCAGATCGTCACAAAAGGTACCAATTCAAATTAATGGCCCTTATGGCTACTTTTTTTTATAGGGGTATGTAAAATATTGGGTATCTTTTACACTATAATTTTTACTCAGTGTGAAATTATCTGCTGGCATGACTTCCTCTTCTCAAGGGAAATGCATTCTTACAGTGCAATGTATTGATTCTTGTGAATTTCAAATTTGGAGAGAGACTATTTCTTCAAGGATTAACCTGAAAACTATCAACATAATAAATTTCTACAGTTATTCTCACTGGCAAATTTCTTTCCAATTTTACTTTGAATGTCTTTTTTTTGTGTGTAAGTCCTCTGAATCTCTTTCTTGCATCTATTGCCATATTTCTAATATAAATTCTCTCTCAATTCCAGAAGCTCCGAATGTATAGATGTAATTGAGGCTGGTGGAGATATTTCTCTTGATAACTTATTTAGTGACGATGATGACAACTCAATGGAAGATGTCTCTGAGAGTGATGGGTTTCTTTCAGAGGTCTGCAAAATAAATTCCATTCTATATCCTGTCATACACTAGATGATATCCTCATTTTATTCCATCAAGTACTCAATTTCAATAATCTTACTAATTGTTACCCAGGACGAGTATCCTTCCAATGCCGAAGCTGAAAATGAGAGTGATTCAGAAGGTTCATATCACAATCTACTTTTTCATTTTTACTTGGTATATTTAATCCTCTTACAAAATAACCATGTATCTACAGAGGAGAGTGAGTGTAGTGCTTTACTGGGACAGAATAAGGAACTTCATAAAGAGCTTCTCAAGCAAAAGAAAAAATTAGACAGGCTAAAGCAGAAGGTAACGATTTAAATTGATTTGGGAATGATGGCTCTTTATGAGGATGCAATCTGTATTCTGCTCATTAATTCAGCATTATTTTATTACTGTCAAGAAATGATGAGCAGCAGTGATAGTGGACTTTACTCAAGTTTATTTGGAATCTTGAAAAATGTGTTACATATGTGATAATGACAATGAAACATATATATTATATGTTTGAAATGAAATATGACCCATTTTTCTTATCTCTTTTTGGAATAATCCAGTACATAGTCATTCATGAATTTATGTGCCTGTGCCATGTCCAGTTGCACCTTTTTTTATTAGGAAAGCTCAGAAAAGCTCCATATCCAACATAGAATGTACATGGCTTGGATCTGTAGCTCAGTGGTTGACAAGAGAATTTGCAACCAAGAGGTCATTGGTTTGAGTTTCAACATTTACCTACAAAAAAAAAGCGTTTTACCTGAATCAATGTTTCTCAGGTTCTATAAAAGAATCCCAAGTAAGGGGCACTGGACTGCTAATTTTTCTCAATAATATTTATGTGCATCCTTCGGAAATGACTAATATGAGTCACGAATATTTAAACTGATAACAATTCCCCAGTGATATAAAACTTCATCAGTATTGTCTGGAAACATAATTCACTTTAAATATCAAATTGGTTCGCTGGTCAAGGATGATGAAAAAACCCATGGAAATCTTAACAGACTTGTGTATTGCTGTACTGCTGTGTGGTATCACTGGATTTAATGTAATCTACTGTATGCTGAAATCATTGGTTATTCGGTATAGTATATCCTATACAATTTCCTTCAGATGCCCATTTTGTATATATTATTACCGAATTATTCTTCTTGAATTGTTTTCAGGATACACAGTTTTTAGAGTTTTTAGAAAAGCATGATGCGGACCTTCAACGATATAGAAAAGAAGAATCAGTAAGTTTCCTTTTCAGTAATAATCACATTAAACATAAGAATCTCTATGTATGTTATGATTTTTTTGCTTTCTGCTTTGGGAACATTCTGTAGTACAAGTTATACTTGATAAATGTAAGACGTGTCCGGGTTTAACTGTTTGTATTTGGTCAGTTTCATGGGCATCTTATGTCACCGCCATGTGGATGCGCTATTATGGAAATGGAGTATTCTACAATGCCTAGTTGTTTGCTCACAACATGTTCTTTCACCCAGGATTAACTATTGTATAGTTTTATTATATGTGAATGGTTAGGTTCACTTACATCCTTCTCCCTGCCTGCAATGCAAATCAAATCCCTAACTCATAGCTTATTTGCTGGAAGAATTTTGTATCCCTCAATTTGCAACCAGAAGAGTAAACATTGAGAATCAGTATGTGACCATTTAATTGGTGAGCGGAAAATGTTGTTCTTTTTTAATCTGAAATTCATAAGATGTGTGGGATCTTGATTACTTTTATTAAATCAATCTTCTTGGTTAAGAATATCGCACAGCATAGATAATAGACTTTATAGGATAATCTTCTCTCTCTTTTTTTTCAAAAACAAGGATGGTGTATTTGAAAGGTGTGGCTTCCCAATAAAGAACTTTGCATTATCAATTAGTTATATATAAAATGATTCTGATTTTGAAGGAAGCACTCTTTGAGTGGAAATGCAATGGTATCTTGTATGTAATGAGGTGTTGTGATGTGATACTGATGTATTTGCAGGTAGCTGCTTTTAATGACTTTGAAATCTTTTCTAAATAGTAACCAGAGTGAAGGCTTGTTCCTTCAACTCAAAACGCTATTGTGATATTGACTTTCTGTTAAAGCTCTCGCCCTACCCTGACAGTCACTAACCGCCACTACACGTAATGACATAACTTTGAGGAATCAGAAGTTTTTATGCACAATTATTTTCTGAATGTTTTCATTCTTATAAAATGGCAAAGAAATGCTTGAAGAGTGGGAAATTGCAGTAGTTATTTTTATGTCATTATTGTCAACATATCTAAAGTATGTTGATATAGAGTTCTATTAAGAAATTCCATAGTAGATACAATGATCTTTATTAGTTTTGAATATTTGTATTCATCTGTTTTTTTCTTCTTATGTAGCTATTCTTCCAAACTTCTTGTTTTATGATTAATGTTTGAATCCATGCTTGTCATAATATTGCACAGGATTCAGAGCAGGAAGTTGAAACAAACAGTCAGGGCGAGGAATCCTCTGATGAGGATGCAAATTTGAAAGATGAAAAGATTCTGACAAAGTCTACTGTAGAAGCTTTGTGCCAGTTAGTAACTGAGGAACAGAATGTCTCTGCATTTACAAATCTACTTAATGGATTTAGGGCAGCGTGCCGTTATGGAATTGATGAACAAGTTAAAATATCTTCTAGGAAAATCCAAAACAGAGAAGCTTATGTTAAGATATTGACATTTGTACTAACTGAAGCGGATGGTTTTTTCCGGAAGCAGTTGGGAATTTCAAGCTCATGTTGCAAGAAGGATAAAATTTTGGCACTGAAAAACACATCCAAATGGGAAGTTGTGAGGCCACTGATGAAATCATATCTGAGGAGTATATTCTTTTTGTTGAATCAAGCTACAGATAGCCATATACTTGCTTTCACTTTGTCTCGTCTCAGAGCTTCTATAACATTTTTGGTCCTTCTGCCATCATTATTAGGGAGGCTGATCAAGGTATTGTTTTCATCTATAATAAACCCTGGAACAATGCTTTTTCTCTATCATTGATGAGGAGATGATCTCACTTAATTTTTTGTAGATTACCACCCTTAATGACTACCTCGTCAGTAACAACTGAATTCACATTAACTGAACAGTGGAATTAATAGAATATATGATACGTATTTTCCCTTTTTGTAACAGTAAATCATCATTTTAATGTACTAGTGAGCATGTTAAATGCATGCGGAGATTAGTCAAGAAGTTGTTATTTTACTTGAAGGATAAGCACAATGAATTTGTTATTGCGAAAAGATTGTCTAGTGATTAATTTGGAAGAACAAAATGTTTGAATGGTGGAAACAAAGATGAGTTGGGTTTTATTGGGGTAAATATATGTTAATTTCGTGCTGGATAACATGTAATGTGATTGATAAAATTCTATATCTTTTGTTGTGCGACAACATGGGACTGAGTTTGGGGATGTCTAAAGAGCCTGGGAAAGTTCCATGTGTGTTTTCTACTCTAATTATTAACGAGGTTGGAATAGTTTCCATAGAGCAGGCCATGAATTGATTTCTTTCTTCATTTTTACCTTTTATGGTGGCATATTGTTTTCCTTTTTTTGAGACGAGACCTTGTGTTCTCCTCCTGTTTGAGCTCTATGTTAATAAGCTGTAGGAGGATACTCCCACCATGTACACACACAAAAAGTTGCTTGGATGTAATGCATTTCATGTTGAGATTAAATCTCAACAAATTCTACACAGTTTTGGTGTCTTTTGTATAGAGTATGGATTTCATATAAGGTTCAAGTAATCTATGAACACAAGGTATTTTATTTTTATTATTTTTTTAAAGAACTGGTACAAATTCTACCACCAAAATTTGTTAATCGTTTGGGGCAGAATTCAAAGAAGGAACGGAAAAAAGCAGATGAGAGACCTACCAAGGACCACCCAGCAGGTTCCCTTGCACCTGCATTTACACAGTAATCACCAGCTTGCCCTCATCAATGCACACCTTTTGCCCCCGCATAATGAACAAACTCATCTGTTTTGTCCTTTTATTATTATTATTAATATTTTATTTTATTTTATTTTATTTTTTTTGTGGTTTTGAGCTTTTTTTAGCAGCAATGGTAATTCTTTTATTTTCCTGTACCTTGCAGAAATTTCAAGGAAATTGTTACTATTGAGTTTTGTGCCTTTCAGTAAATCCAATAAATCTTTCAAATTTCCCATTTTTCATTTTCTCCTCCCTCTTCTGAACTCTCTCTCTCTCTCTTTATATATTTTGCAGCACAAGTCACTCGTGGTAACTAATTTCTTGTTTCAATTGGTTGCAGAGTGTGATTCACTTTTGGGCAACAGGTGAAGAGACATTGTCCTTGTCATCATTCTTTGTCATACAAGACATGGCTTCAGAACTGGGTTCTGACTGTCTCGAGACAATCTTGAAGAAAACATATAAGACCTTTATTGCGCAATCCAAATCCATTGAAACTACTAACTTGAAGCGCACACAGTTTCTTAGAGATGCTGTTGTGGAAATCTGCTGCCTAGATATGCAAATATCATACAGGAAAGCACTAATCTCTCTCAGGCATTTATCCATGATTTTGCAAGAAGCTCTGAAAACAAAAAAGAAGGTAACTCACATCTACATCATAAAGAGTTCTTTCCCACACTTGCATCTTTTGATGTATTTGAAAGGCCACGATCGTCCAAATATTGAATAAAGATTCCTTAATAATTTTTGCAATCCTTTTTTTCTAGTACAAATTAGTATATACATCTTAACAATCAAATGTATCATGCTAGCACCACAGCATACAAATTGCACTTGAAATAATAGTCTGGTTGATCACCTATATTTTAATTTGTTGAGATGCTTTTTTTAGTAGACAGTAAACTAATAAATGTTGATCAAGTCTTGCATGGCATAACCTGTTCATTGCTTTTTTTTTTGTAGAGCTAAATTGGTATAAATAAACCACTCATTGAATGATACAGAGACCTGTATTGTTTGAGCATTTGATGTAAATTTATTTTTTTATTTGTTCGGTGATTTTGATGTCAATTTATGTCATTATAACTTTTCAATTGTTTTGTGCATACATGTAATATTTAAATTTCGGTGCTTCATGATGGAGTATTCATTCAAATAAAGGTATCACTCTTTAATTTTGGGGGATGGGAGATTTTATATAGAGTGAGATTGTAATCTTAATGGGGCTTTGTAATAGGGAGAATTCTGTCTCTCTTATCTTTATAACTTTTTCTCTGCTTCATTCTTGCGTGTGCTTTTCCATGTTTACCTTATATTAATCTATTGGTGAACATCACCTTGTTCCTGAAAAGAAGAATGAAGTACTCATTGTGCATATTTTTTATGGGTGCAGGAATTGCTGAGTAAGATATGTGATTGGCAGTATGTAAACTGCATTGATGTGTGGGTTAAGTTTATTTCTGCAAATGTCAGAGATAATGGTCTTCAGTCATTGCTTTATCAAGTTATTCAGATTCTATGTGGGATAATTCATTTGTTTCCTGGTCCACGATACTTGCCGTTGAGAATTAAATGCGTACAGATGCTCAATCAGCTTTCCAGTTCCAGTGGAGTTTTCATTCCTATTGTGTCTTTGGTGCTTGTATCACTAGAATACAGAGAAACTTGCAGCACAGATGCAAGATCTGGAAAATCTTTCAACTTCTCATCTGTATTGAAGGTTTGGACATTGAAAATTGAAACCATCCCTTTATATCTCTTTCCATGAACACAATTGTTTTTCTATTTATATATCTCTTCTTTTATCTTAGTTATCTATAAAATATATGTTTACAGTGATCAATTCCCGTCACCGTTCTTTGCCATATTGTCATGGGTGAGTATAATTAGATATTTCTAATGAATAATGGACTGGAAGTTCCAATAGTTGGCTTTTTAATGCATGCTATTGATTGCATTCATCTATATTAATGTTCAATTGCAATGTCTTTAGACATCTTCTCCCTATCGTTTGCTTCCTTAAAACATGACATTTAATACTATTTTTATCTACTTATGTAATATGCAATCCTCTCCATGGTTTCACTTTCATACTCTGTAACTTGTACTGGACTGATAAGTTTTAAATCATTTTCAATGCAGGTATCAAAGCCAATGTTAAGGTCAAGATTCTTTCGAGAAGAATGCGTACTTTCTGCAATCGAGTTGCTCTCAGCACATTTTTCTCAGTGGAGTTATCATGTATCTCTCCCAGAAGTTGCGACAATTCCTCTTATATTTCTCAAAAAATTCCATGAGAAAACATCGATTGAGAGTTTCCGACGAATGATGAAGCATTTGATAGATCAGGTGAGCTGAGGTTTTATGAGGATGGAATTTTGTTTGAGTAGGCCAGAATTGATGTCTTGACTCCTGAATGATAAATAGTATCTACAACCATCAAAAACACAAAACGCTACAACCATTGAGCAGTCGGGTTTGCATCTTTCTGTTCAGCAATCTTCCAATATATGCTCGAGAAATTTATTGGTGGTCTGTCAATAACCTTTTGAATGGGACTTCGGAGACCCCTATATATATTTTATCATTGCAAATTTATTTAACTCCATTCGTATTGCATTACATCCGATAATAAAGGATGATTATTAATGAATGGGTAGGGAAGATCTGGAGAAGCGGTAACCAAGTGAATGGGTGGAATCCTACCATTGTTGGATGAATGTCATGCCCTCTCCTCACTCACCCTTTATTCTTGTTGTGCAGGTTGAGCAAAACATTGCTTTTATCCAAGGGAAAAGAGATGAGGTAGCCTTTTCGCCCAAAGATCAAGCTTCCGTCGAATCATTTCTACAGGTCTTTTGGTCTTCCCTTCCCTTTCATTTGGTGGCTTGTATATTTTTACTATTTGTCCTGATGCTTTACTTTTCATGATGCATTATCAGCTGGAGAAAACGGGTGGCAATGCGCCTTTTGCTCAATTCTACGCAAGTGTTTTACAAAAATCCATATCAAGGAATTCAGTCATCGAGGAGAAGCCAAGGTACAACCCTGTTTTGCTGAAATAAGCAAGACAGATTAATCTTATATTCATCACATGTAAAAGAGATCAGATAGTGAACATGATTTTCTGCATACTGCATATGAGGAATAGAATTCCTCATCACTTATTATTGTTAAATTTTGAGTTATCTTGGATGTTCTCTAATGGTTTTGACTCTACTTATTACTTGTGGGTACTATGAGCCACGCTCTTTTGCCAGTCACCGTCAGATGTTATGCTGTGACTGGACGCATATAATAAAAAGCTGTCGTATCTTCCATGATATTTATCTTGACATGAATGGAAGGGAAAACACTCCATGTGCATTTAATATCAGTCTAGTTTTCAAAACAAGTAAACCCATCTATTGCATGTTCTTGTAGAATGCAGCAACGACAGTATAATGTGCTCATAAACATGATTTTGTGTGCATGTATGTCTTGAGCAAGTGATTTTGTTTTCTGGTCTCTTGTTAAATACAATTACTTCATGTGATGCAGTGAGATGCAGCTGAAAGGATCGAAAATACTAAAGGAGCATACAAGTGATGGTGATAATACTATATCCGAGGGGAACAAGCTCGCAGAAGGGAAAAAGTTGAATATGATCTCGAATGGGAGGTTAGAAAGCAACAGTCGAAAGAAGAAGCAAAGGACATGAGAACAGTTTCATTGCAGATTTTGTTATGATCATCTCAGTTTTGCTAAGTCAAATACAGGAGAAACTTTTCCATCCATCCCTTTCAGAAGATACTCACCTACTTGATATGAATGCAAAGAGCCCTTTGAAGAACGTGATTTGTAATTCTTTCTATACATTCATCTTGTGCATGAGTGGCAATTTATGTTGGGTAAAACAAAAACAGTGTTTGAATTATTGGATATCTTCTTAAAAAAAAGGCTTTCATGGGAATTTTTTTTCTTCAGTAGCATTAAATGGATTGGATGATTAACAAAATAAGGTATGCTGAGAATCTGTGCTTGGTTACTTTATTTTATAATACTTATTTGCAATGTTTTAAAAAAAAGGGCCGGGGTTGCAATTGTGATCTTCTCCGGAATTGATTGTTTGTTTGTTTGAACTAAACAATTATTGAACTATAAAAAACAATTCTCATTTGTTAAAATAAAATTTAAGATGATGTCATATAAAGGGGGTTGTTTGTACACACGGAAATAAAATTGCAAGTGTGTTTTCAGGTGTTGAAAACTTTGGATAATCAATTGCAAGGTTGGGTTCAAATTTTCAGTTAGAATAACATCTTAAAACAGCTTTTAAAACAAACGAAAAAATTATGATTTCTGGGAATCGAAATTTTGAAGGAAAAAAAATATGTTTTTTGAGAATCAAACTGTGTTCCCAAATTACATCAATGAAAATATTTTCTACAACTTTTCATATATTTGTTGTATTATTGTTGTGATGGGGAATCCCAACATTAATTTGGAAAAGCTTAGATGCACACAATAATCCAGAACCAACATTGGATAAACCCTGGAGATTAGAACTTAGAGGCTTAGGTGGGATATCGATAAATCCAATTCTAATCAAAGTGTCAACCCTGTGTATTAGTATTAATTGTTAATTAGTTTATTATTTCATCAAGTGGTTCAGGTCCTTGCAGTTCTGGTTCAATGAATTGCTTGTTTATTTGTTTTTGTTTAATTTTAATTTTTTTTTTGTTGCTTATCTGATCTGTGAAGATTTTCACTTCAAATGCTTCCAAATGTCAACAATGTATCCAATTTGCTGGTGATTCATATAGTGAAACAATAAAAAAAAAAAAACTTGGGCAATACTTGAAAATCAACCATGGAAGGTGACTGATCAGTTATCACTTCACGCAAGTGTGATGTGATACGAAACCTAAACTACATGAACAAGTGAACAGCCTACCATGAAAGGCATGCATATAATCAAATTTGCACCATATAATGTTCATCATAAGTTTCCTTATCATAAGCTTTCCCCACGCTAAGTCCAATCATATATTATTGCAGTTAAATGAATGATTGTTCATCTGTAATGCACCTAATTAAATACATTTTTGGAGATGAATGATTGGACAATGGTGATGCGTCTAAACGTGGACTAATAAGAGCTATCTTTGAATTTAAAGATTTTTTTATTAGGTTTGTTAGTGTGTGTTTGTGTATATATGTAGAAACTCTATGGAAAAGTGAGGAAAAAAACTTTCTTGCGCCACTTAAAATACTGATTTTTATGCCAACTACCTTAAGGAAGATAAAATGATTCTTTTCATTTTTTATTCTCTCGTCTTACTGGAAGAAAAAAAAATTAAAAAATTTCCCCTATGGATAGTAGAAAAGTGAGGAAAATAAAAACTATATTTCATTTTCTGTTATTTTTTATCACATATATAAACAAACCTAACATTCCATGATATGAATAAATAACAAAAGATTTGGTCACAGAAAAAATCCATTCAACAATTTTTTCCTTAATCGAATTCTTTCATTTTCATTTTTTTTTATATGCAAGATTATGCACAAATACACTTTTGTCAAAAATAAAAAAATGAATTTCAGTTAGCAAAACGGATGAAAAGGAAATCATTTTATTTTTGATCAATCTCTTTTGTTGTCTCTGCATTCACTTCATTTAGTTAAAAAAATTCGCCCTCTTGTTTTTACCCCTCCTATTAGACGAAAGGGATATAAAAACATTCACTATTGTTTAGTACAAATGGTAAATTTTATGTTTCTCCTCGTTTACTAAAGTCTAGTTTGACAAGCATACAAACAATGAGATAAAGGGACAAATGATTGGAGAACAATATATTGTGATAAAATGCAGACTTTGTGTTTCATTTTTTAAATGAAAATAGAGATTTTATGTTTATAATGTTATTTCTCTTTTATCTTGGATTTATCAAGAGTAAGTAAATACACGTTGATATATTTTTGGGGAAATTAATTCAGGGTCTATGTCATCACCGTCTATTATTTTTAGATCTTTAAAAAATTTTAAGCTTTTTTTAGATCCTTAAAGTAGTGAAAAATTATCTTGAGGATTTTTTAGTCGGATGCTATTGAAAAATACTAAAAATACCCCCCACCCAATATTTAAGTACAATATTAACACTCTCCAATACATTGTTAAATATTTCCGGTACACTGTTAGCACTTTCAATATTTTGTTAACTTTCATATAAAATGCATTTTGTCCAATTATTTTAGTACATTATAAATACTCCCAAGTGCATTGTTAAATATTTTTAGCACACTATTAACACTCTTTAACACATTGTTAACCTTCGCCCGGAAGGAGTTAAAAATAATTTTTTAACATTTTAAGAACTTAAAAAAATATTAAAAATTTCCAGGCACGTAAAAATAATAGATAGGTCATCACAAGCATCCCTAATTCATTTTCCATGTATTTTTTATCTTCAAAAATTAGTATGAATGATTGATTTAAGAAAGATGAATCATTGGTCAACCGTGTTGCTTAACCATGAGCCACCTATGGTTGACAAGGGTGTTTTGTAACAAAAAAAAAAAAAGAAGTACGATATACATAAATATTGTAAAAATTCATATTTTATCAGAATACTCATGTTAAAATTTTATTCTTAATAATACCCCGGCCTCAAAATTTAAATATTAAATTGCACAAAAATATCCTTCCACATAACAATTATAGATGTATGTTTAAGTTGTGCAAGAATTCCCCCTCAAATTTTATTCTTAATAATACCCCGGCCTCAAAATATTTAAAATGCACAAAAATAAGCTTCCACCATAACAATTATGTATGTTTTAAGTTATGTAAGATTTCCCCCTCAATTGTTCATCCAGCACAACTTAGCTCCTATTTGAAGTAGAATTTGAAGATGAATATTTTAGTAAAAAAAAGTGTACACAAATAAAATCATTAATATACTCAATTCATTTTGTAGCGCTTCATTTACAGTTTAGAAAGGGTCCTCAATCATCTATATACGCCATGAAAATTAATTTTTATTTAGTTTTTTAAGAAAAAACTACATGAGTATATTTCAGTGTATACTTCATTTTTCTATAACAGTATATACTTCAATTAACAAATATCTATTTTGTTAAAAAAACAAATAAAAACAATGGTAACTGTATATGGGCTATGCATAAGACTTAACATATCATTTACAATCCTCAACAAAAGAAGAGCGTTGATACACGCAGTCCATTTTACAGCCCGTTTTGCAGTCTCATACGCTATGATAACGTAGTATATACTGCACTATCATAATATATGTGGTTCTATCATAGTAAATGACCCAATTTTTTTTCATTTTTTCATCATGAAAAAAATATACTAATTATCTTAATATATATTTTATTTCATATAACAATATGCACTTCAAAAGATGAGTGTATAATTTTTTTTTTATAAATGTGATGAACTGTAATTGGGGCTAGAATGGGGGATGCGTGTATCTTTTTCCAAAAAAGAAATCCAGACCTAAACAAAAAAGCCCAATTGTGATGAGAAGCCAAAAGCCGGATGAGAATAATCGATAAGCTCGTCCGAGTCACCAAGAGAAGATGAAGCCAATTCTGGTCGATTGGGGGACCGACATGCATGCATTTCACAAGCTATATATGGTTCTGGCCTAGCTAGCTCAATACATATAATATAGCCAACATAACCAACTCTTAATCCCCTCTTATCTCTCTCTCTCTCTCTCTCTCTCTCTTCAATAAGACTTTTTTTATATTATTATTGTGTTTCAACTGGTTGAACTAATTAAAGAGAGAGAGAGAGAACAATATTATTGTTTATTCGATCTGATTGATTACTAAAACAGAATCTGTGATCGGCTCTCGCGTTATCTGACGAAGCATTTTTGTATTAACTGGCGATACACTACTGATTAATTATTCTGATTTTTTTGTCCACGTATGATCAATCATCCAACCACCAGTTGCCACGTATGACCTCCTTGTCTCTCTCTCATTCATTATATTTGCTATTGGTTGAAATCAGCACTCGTTCATCACTCGTTCTACTCTATAGTGGAAGCACTCTCTTTTTTTCCTCTCTCATGAATTATATGTATTTTTTTTTAGTTAGAGAAGACCAGGTGATACCATTATTGGTGTTATTTAAGAGGAACATATGCATTAGCCATGTCTCATCTACCGACTCCATTTCTCTATGTCATCCCCCCCCCCCCCTCTCTGTGCTTAGGCTACCTGTCATTTTCATTATCTGTCATTTTCATTATCTCCTTCTTCTCCTTCTCCTTCATCATTTGAATAGGGGCAATTCGCAAAAAATGACATAAAAAATCAGATTGAATATTTGTAAAAAATAACACTAGTCATTGATTTTTTTTAACACTAGAGACGTCATATATTAAATTTTAATGGCTAAAATTTCTTTGTTTTTTTTAAGTTGAGAAAAAAGAAAACCATGGAAGATTTTTTCCTATTATATTGAGAAAATTATGGATTGAGTTTTTTGTTTAAAATATATATAGAGAGAGAATATCATAGAAGATTCAACCATATATATGTAATATTTTTAAGGATGATCCTTTTAATTTGATGGGGAAATATATGAAAGTATGTTATTTTTTTAGCTACTAAAATTTAATTAAATAATTTAATAGATAAAGATAAAGATAAACAAATCTTCCATGATCTTCTCTCTTCTCAACCAAACCAAATATATGTTAAGAAAAAAATGAATCTCAATCATTAAAATTTAATTAAATAGATGATAAAAAAATATCAGCTATTAGTATTTAATCAAATAAAATAAAATGATGTCAAGTTAAAACAGAGGAGGTGCTATTAATATATATGGCGTCTGCTTAGTTAAAAAAAAAACATTAACCGAATATTCCCATAGGGTGCCAGTGTTACTGATATTCATTCTAATATGATATTTATGCAATTGCCCTTAAAATAACGTATCATCATCATCATCAATGCTTCAATGCGTGTACGTGTATGTGTGAGAGAGGAGGAATCCAATGAGGACGGGATCCTAGGTCTGACACGCTGAAAATGAGATTATATGGCATTAAAAACGTGATACGTGGGATTTTTTTTTTCATTGAAAAATAATTCTATCAATTATCCGATGTATATGCATCTACTCTGAATCTGTATCTAATGTTCTGGAAAAAAAATATAGGGTAAATCGCGTTTAGTCTCTCTAAAGTCTTTGAAACCTCCTCCTAAAATTTCAAAGCATACACTTACAACCCCTGCAGCTAAATTTTTCGTTAAAATAGAATAAAAGTACGATTTTATCCATTTTAATTACATCATTATCGTATTTTCACATTTTAATTAACTGTTGTGTGAGTTAATTCTCATAATGAATTGATCCAAATGGATTTGAAGATTTAATATGGTAGTAATTAATATTTTATAAAGCATGTTCAAAATTAATTTGGCTCTTTTTTGGATATTTACAAAACTAATTAAAGGGCTAAAATAGTAATTTTACAGTATTTTTGTCTCATCTTAATGAAAAATCTAAGGATAGGGGGTGTAAATGCATGTTTTTGAACTTCAGGGATGCTTCTGTGGGTTTCCAAAAATTTAAGGAGTCCAAATGCATTTTACCCAAAAATATATCTCGCTTGCATTGCAAATTAAAATCATATATCTTTTATGCTATGTATAATGTACTATTCATATATTCAATGATTTAGTCATAATATTTTTGAAATTTTTTGCTGTGAAAATTTAAATACTTGTTATATACTCTTTGGGCTAGTTTTGACAAATGGATAAGGTTTTGATGATAAGTTGTCATAATTTTAGGGGATAAAAAGTCAATCAATTTTGTTCATATATATATTTTTCAAAATTGAGATACAAAGTGGGGATAAATGTTATCCCAACCTTTAGGTCTAGTTTGACATAGGAATAAGGAAATTAAGACAAACTGTCCACCGTTTATCCCAATTATTTCTTACCAAACGATGATAAGTTGTCCTCCCACTCACTTATCCATATAATTACACTTTATCCTAACACTTATCTACTTGTCAAACCAGCCATTTATGTGATTGAATGAAAGAGATGACTCAGAAGCTCTCAGAACATAATTTTAATTTTTCAATATTTACATATAATGTGAATCAGTTATAGGAAGTCTGAATTGACCATAGAGAGTGTCAAGCATAGCCCATCATAAGCACGGAGACCTATTAATATATGTATTTATATTATGTAATCCAGAACTAGTATTTATATTTAGACGTATTAATATCCAAAAAAAAATTCCGTATCCGCTTCAAATAGAATCCTATAATATATGTATCCGCGTGGTTAAAGATAATATATGTATATTAAGACATGCAATTCTCGCATCTAGATAAGACAAAATGGGTTGATAGATAGACTTGATGTAATGCATAGTCCTGAATATATCATGATC
This sequence comes from Acorus calamus, assembly GCA_030737845.1. Taxonomy (NCBI): domain Eukaryota; kingdom Viridiplantae; phylum Streptophyta; class Magnoliopsida; order Acorales; family Acoraceae; genus Acorus; species Acorus calamus. Next base: position 9,911,200 of record CM060867.1, on the reverse strand, counting down.
ACTGTGCAGAGCTTCCTTTTTATTGTTCTTGACAGTGCAAGATTTAATTTAATTTGGGTCCCCCCTCAACCTTCAATCACTCACGGGAGTCAGATCCACTGTTTGGATGGTTCGGAATCTCCGGATACTGTCGGCCCTACCCTCTCTTACCTTTTAGAACTTCCAATTACGTGCAGACAATGCCAACATATGTGTCACAACTCCACAACTAGTTAATGCTGTCAGATCCAACTTTTAATTTGATGTTTAATGGCATAATTGGATTTAGAGTTTTCATAAGGCATGGAATATTGTATAACCATTCACATGTCATGGGACGTGGAATAGTGATTGACAAGAGAATTTAGATGTTGGAAGTTCAAACTTAACTTTTACATTAGCGTGTTAAAAAAAAAAAAAAACATTTCTTATAAATTAATTCTCATCCCTGAAAAGTGCTTTGGACATCATAAATTCTTTATTGTTTCTTATTAGAAATGTTTAACTTTTTGTTAGAATAACCCTCAAATACCGATAATGGGTATGCATATGCTTTAACATTAAAAAAAAAACTGATAAATCTAATAAATGAACTAGTAGATTTAATATTTATGCCATGAGTTGTTTTGATTGACCGGTTCTTAAACGATAAGAAAATAAATTATCATTTTTCAAATGAAATTTTTGAATGTTAAGTTGTTAATTATATAAATAATAAATTATTTTTAATTCTTTTTATTTTTTGTAGTGTAACTAGTGTTTGATGATTTAAATTAAAGGTTGATATTGTTAAACTTTTAGGAGAAAAGAATAATATGACCTAATTCATTAAGAGAGGAGCAAAACCCTTTATATAATGATACAAGACCCAATACACGTGTAACACAGTATTACACGTGTAACACAATAATAATATTACACACATGTAATTTAACAGATATATTTATTACGTCATGCTTGATGGCACAATTCAATTCTAATTAGTCTCCTTATTCATTGGATGGTTCAAAATCTTAAACCAGTACTGCTAAGTGATAATTTCTTTGTGTTCTCCTTGAACCAAAATATTTTATTCCAAATATCACAACTGGCTAAAAATCTAATCAATTGTAAAACGTGTTAAAGCTATTATTTGGTGTCGGCTTAAAAAGACAGGTTAGAGGAAATACCACCATAGAAGATTCACTGTTGATAAAAATGGAAAGACCTGAAAATCTCTGCCAAAATTTGTCAGTTCTCAAAAGAAGTCCAAAGCCAGCGATGTCAATCATATACTACGCATTGTATGTATGTGAATATATGATTGAGAAGTTTGAGAAGTTTCCCATTCTGGTGGCCTCACTTTCACTCACCAGTAACCCAACCAAAGGACATGTTAAAAAAGAATACGCGTGAGTCATGCAGAGAACAATGAAAAGAATTCTCACAAATTTATTAAAGAGAAGCAAATTTAATTTTATTGATATAGTCAGGTTCTACCGATTTCACGATTAGACCCTTATTTGTATTACAAAGAGATCCCTAATTTAGATTTTTATATTTATAACAAGATCCATAGTTTAAAAATATGACTTGTCGAAATTCAAATCTTATCCAAATTTTCTTTTTTAGACAATTAAGATACCTATAAAATTATAAAGTAAATATTTTAGTCTCATCATTTGAGTCCATAAAGTTATTTATGAGAGGTCTCTACTATAGTTTCAGTTTTCATTTTCATATTTATATTGACTATCATAAAACTAACTATTCCGTAAATTTTCGTGAATCCTTTTTTATTTCACGCATCAAGTATATCCACTTGTTCTTGACTCTCTGCCTCTCCCCTCCCCCTTTCAATAGGGGATTCTGACTTCTGATAAAAAAATTTAAATCAATTTATTGATTATTAGGGTCATAAATATGATTGAATATTTGTTATTAAAAATTTTATCATATGTATCTGAGTCAAATTCTTTTAAAATAGAACTTTTAGTGATTTTAGTTATTAGAATATCGCTTTACATCCTTTTTATTAAAGTTTTTGAACTCCATTTTTCTTTATCTATGTTATTCTTAAAGAAATGGAGTTTAGAAAATCATTTATGATGTTACTTGGTAAAATTCTATTTTGATTACCTATAAACCCAAGATAATAAGTATGTATACACTTTCTTAATGTGGTTTATGAATCAGGACGTTCTCCACAATTTAGTAAACAATAACATCATTTGCTTATACTTTTAAAACTTTGATATCATCATATATTTTAAATTCTAAATAATAATTAGACTCCTTTTATCATATTAGAAATGAATTTTAATAACTTGCGCAAATGCATATACACTAAACTAGTATATATAAAAAGAGACAATTTTAATATTATTTTATATGCTTCAATTACTTTGTTTGGGTGAGTACTTCAAAACTTTGCTCCATTGATTGATTCTGAAGCATGAAAAACTCATTTGTGCTAGCTCCAACATCTTCCCGTTTGTTGTCTAGATTCCTTCACACATTATAATTTAAAAATAACACTTATAAAAAAATTTACAATTCTATAGTTCATATCACAAATTCAATATTCCATTTCTGCGTGTTATGTAAAAAATGAAGAATCTAAACAATTTTTTTACTATTTCCGCATGAATAACATACGGGATTATATCCATATGAATATATTGTTGGGATTATGTCTCGATCCGGTGTATCACATCGGATGGGCCATGATGAAACCATATTAGGTTGGACACCTAATGAGTAGAATATTATTTAATATTTGATCTTAATTAATATTTAAAGTGAATCTCCTAAAATAGGAAACAATATTTGTTTGTTAATTAGGAGAGTGTTTATCTCCTAATTAATGAGAACAATATTTGTTTGTTAATTAGGAAATTGAATATCTCCTAATTAATGAAAAAAATATTTGTTTGTTAATTGATTGATTACTTGGGGAAGAAGTTATTTATCTCTATAAATATCTTCTAGGGTTTCATGGCAATACAAGGCAATGTATACAATGTAGAGATCCTAAAGGAAGGTTGAGAGGTTCTAAGAGAGGGTAACTCCATGGGAGAGTTTGTGAGTCTCTTAATGTATCTCAACTATCAAAGTGGATTCTCTGTTTTTTGCCCCGTGGATGTAGGCTTAAGCCGAACCACGTATATCTTGTGTTCTTCGTGTGATGTGATGTTTCATTCTTGTGTTCGATCTCGGGTTTATTGTTGGCTTCCGCAATTTACCTTCCCAACATATATATATGGACTATATTTATTGAGAGGACACATATTAAAAGTAATCTTTGGACACATATTACTAGTAATCTTTTGTTCTTTTATTGATGCAAAAATGAATAATCAATTTTTCAACAAAAAGAGACCTTTTATACTTATTTTATTTTTCAATAAAACGATTTTTGTAACCCATCCTTTTTTTTTTCTTTAAAAAGTCTTTTGTTTTTTCTTTTAAAACAAAACTGATTGTTTTCACCTTTCAAATGTTTGTGTCAAGTTCTAGGAACATCTCACCAATGACACGTTGTTCTAGTCGCCACAGAGCCACAAAGGACTATGTAAATTGTTTCGTTTATGCTGATTCTCTTTATTAATCTTTTAACGTTTCAAAATATGCATAACAACATTTTTGAAAATTAGACCGAGTTTTGTAAAATGAAATGTTTGGATTGCATATCAAAATGTAGCGTAAGGCATATGCCTACATTTTAGAAACCTAGGGGCACAACCTACAAAGGACTATGTAAATTGATTCATTTATGCTGATTCCCTTTATTAATCTTTCAGCGTTTAAAAATATGCATAACAACATTTTTAAAAATCAGATCGAGTTATGTAAAATGAAATGTTTGGATTGCATATCAAAATGTGGCGTAAGGCATAATCTACATTTTAGAAATCTAGGGGCTCAAACGCTACATCAAAGAAATATAGTTTTAGAAGCTTTTGAAACACAGAAAGAATGACCTAAATTAACGTGAATGGACAAGCAGATGCAAAAGAGAAAACCTGTATTTATGTTTCACCAAATCTCTTATCGTGAATCTAAACGGACCGCGTTTAAGATTAAAATGACTAGAATTTTACAATAAAGATAAAAAAGAAAATAAAAAAAAGAGAGAAAGAAATCAATCGTACAAGATCAGCGTCGGCAAAGTGTTTTTTGAGAATGACAAGAGACCTTAATGATGTATGAAATGAATTTTATTCAACAATTCATGTATATATTATCAAAATGTTCTAGTATGGATATGTACGGGAGATCATATTTTACTAATTGATAAGGTCCCATATGGCCTGTCCACACTTAATATTAGAGATGATTTTATTTTATTTTATTTTTATTGTTTTTTTTCTTGATCAATCTTCTTTTATAAGCAGACAATAAAACTCGAACTCAAATATAGTGGGTACTAATTTATACTCGAGTCTAGTGCTGCCTCAGGCATTAAATCATGGGATTATGGGAACAAAGATGTCTTTTTACCACCCGTGAAAAAAAGTGTCACTAGCCAAAAAAAAAAAAAAAAAAGGATATACTTTTAACATTCGCTGAGGTAGGACAACCGACCGATGATTTGATTTAACCTAAAGTTTAGTTGGGTAAGTGGATAATATATGGAAAGATGATCAATTATATTTTAATTTTAAGAAATAAAAAAATATCAATTTTATCATTCTTTAAATTCTTTAAAATTGAGACAAATGTTATTTTAGCTTTTAAGTAGAATAAAATAATCTCTACTTATTTCAAAATCAAGTCAGCTATCCCCACTTTTTTTAGATTATTTTTTCTTATAAGAAATGTGATAAGTTATTCTTTCAACCATTTATCCCCCCCACTTATCCTCTTATACCATCACTTATTTCATTACCAAGTCTGTTTGAATAGAGGAATCAGTGGTGGCTCCAGGAATTTTTATAAATAAGGTCATTAAAAAAAATAAATTTCTCAAAAAAAATAATTTTTTTAAATTTTTAAATCTACTCTTATCATGTAGTGAAATTTTTTCTTAATCCTGGATTTGAAGAAGATTGTTTACATCAACATAACTTTGCTTAGCACCTCAATTTTCTTCGATAGGAGAAAAAACTTATGATGTAGTTGATGTTCTTTTTAAAAATTTATCCATTGAACAAATGTCACAATTTGTAAACTAAATTTTTTATAAATATAAATAGATAAAAAAATTAAACAACTAATCAACTGAAGTCACACCCCACCTTCCTAAAATGCTCTACAGATACCCCCTCCCCCAAGCATATATTAAATTATATTTGGATACATAGATGGGTGAATGGGCTTTTGATACGTGAATGAAATAAGGGTGTAATGTTGAGGAATTTTGTTTATTATTCATACACGATTATACAGTGATGGAAGAGATTCAGATTCACATACAAAAATGGTGAAGGAAAAAAAAGAACTAAATCAATGATTAGATACATGAAATAGAGTAGGAAGAGGAGATCGGCAACGTGATGAGTGACTATCGACGCTCCGTCCGTCCGTCAGTGTTTGGCGTGTCTGTCATGCTCAGGTGATCGGCGAGTCCGCTAAGGGGTCCCTGTCTAGCTGTCCCATGCTTCTTTTTTTATATAGATAGGGTAGTGTTTAGGGTTTTGTTTTATTATTTTAGTCCCCGTTTGGATAGTGGAATTGAGTTATTCTGAATAGATAACTATGCCAGTATAGATAACAAATCTACATGAATAAGAGATTTTCTGTTTGGTTGTGTTTTTTTATTCTCATTAGAAAACATAAGAATAAAAGTTGAGTTGTTTGATTGATAAAAAAACAAAATATAAATAAAGTGTAAAAAATTGATTTGACATGTGGGTCCTTTGATGTATAAGATGTGTTGATAGATGATTTAATGTGATAAGATGTAAAAAGTTGATTTGACATGTGGAATCCATGAGAATAGATAAAGTGAGTATAGCTTATCCTAGGGGTTACTTATAATTGTTATACTCTCTTATACTCGTTTAAACCGGCTTAGTAATACCAAGTTATACTCTGCAAACAAACAATCATCCTTATCCATTTTTATACCACCCTTATATTACCCTTATACTCGCTTATTCCGTTTTCCAAACGGGAGCTTAAGGTCCCACTATGTGAGTGTAAGGTTTTTAATAGATAAAACACTGAACTAGGCTAAAATGTTATGGTTTTTAATAGGTCCCACCTAATTTGATATGGTGTCATTGATTCTAAGAATGTTGTTTTACTCTTTCTTTTTTTTTTAATATGCTATTTTGCTTCTTTTTTTTAAATATTTGTTAGGGGTCAATTGACCCCATCCCTTGAAAGATAAATTAAGTTATGCCCCCTGAGAAGAATTAAGTTATTTGAAAGATAAATTACTATACAAATAGATAAGTCATTTCCTGTTTTGATGTATTTTTGTTATTATTGTTAGGAGTTGTTTGATTGACCATGGATAAGTTGCGGATAAAAAAATGAATAAGATATGGATAAAAATTTATAAAATTTAAAAAAAATAGTTGACATGTGAACTTTTTTATATCAGTAGAGTATATTGGGTGAAATAATTCAATTCTATGGGGACCTAAGCATCATTATCACTTTATTTCCCTTATTCTAGCATATTAAAACCATTTTATTCTCTCAATCTCAATATAAATATTTTCTTTTTTTTTAATTTCATCTTGTCCACCTCTGTTCCACATCTATTCTGCTATTCAAACAGCAGGTTAACTAGGAAGAGGGGAAGCTACCTGCGCCCCCCACAATAAAGCAAAACCGCAGTTAAACTTTTGTTTAGAATTTATTGTAATTTATTCCACCACTGATATCATAATTCATAAATTTGGTTTGGAATTGCTTGGCAATAAATTGCTGTTTGGAAGGGTTATCCAGCAAAGCAATGCGCAGAAAAGATATATTTATGATTCTTTTGACAGGGCAAATATTCATACGATCCTGTATCTTTGAATGGCATTTGTCCTTTCTCCACCACCCACCTTTAATAAACTTATCCCTCACATGGCGTCCAGTAAGTTCCCCTTACTGAATATGAGTGTAATTCGGTCAATTTGGTTCGATTTATCACATGTGGTGCAGTGAGTGCTGAAATCTTAAGCCCCCCTACTAACCATGGTCACAATACTGTAGATATTCAACAAAGTGTTTTGTTTAACATGATATGTGTATGTTCATAACTTATACGGGACAAATATGATATAATTATAGAAATTTAAATTATTTTAGAAGTATTGACTCTAATAAATGCAATTATTCTATTATGTATGAAAACAATAACAACAATTAAGATTAACTTTTGTAACCACAAAAAATATGATAAATCATCTAGATTAAATAGTTGTCCAGATTCTAAAAGAAATTAAACATAGAAGAAAAAAAATGCATCCAACCCCATGAAAGTGACCGATATTCAAATGGACCCCTCAAATCTCAGTATATATATATATAAAAACCTCACATTTATCCTTAAACCCAAAAAAACCCTTGCCGTAACCCTTGATAACTAGCAGTTAGGTTAAATGAACCCAACATTGTTGAATGACTATCCTACTCCTATATTCTTCTTTTTTTTTCTTCACGATTGACTTCACAAAAAGTGCAAATAATAAAAAAATTCAGATAATAAGATTAAAAGGAAAAAAATGAGAACTTTTACTTGAATTTATGTGAAGATGATGAATGAAAGAGTTATTTAAAGCCTAAGATCTCTTAAGAAGAGATCTCAGACGATTTTTACAAAGAAGGGCAATTTTTTTTGGTCCTTATAGATATTTGACAAAATGCAAGGGATTATTTAGATACACATTTTTTGTTTAATTTCCGTTAAATGGACGGAATATTCTGGTTATTGGATACCTTTTGTATATCGGTTACTTTTGAAGGGGGTGGATACAAGAGAATCCAATTCTGAGTAGTTTTTTTTATTTGAATATCTAATAAATATAGAAGTACTTTATGACTATGCTACCTACAAAGTCGTGGTGGCTTATTCAATGATAAATGCTTTTAGACGAAAAACCACCTCTCCTTTTTTTTTTTTCTTTTTGTCTTTCTAGTCTCTTCTTTTAACAGGAATAAATGCAGTTTAGCTGTTTGAGAATGTAAATTAAGATAGAATTCAGATGGTGGTATAAGGTGGAATAAGATGGGATATCTATATCATTCCTTACAATGGAATAAAGAATAGTAGATGAGAGGTGTAAGTGGGATCCACCTGTCCCTAAAAAAATTTACAATTTTGCCCCTGCTACAGTCACTCCATTCAGTCACAATTGATTCTCCCTGGTAGTCTCACTTTTATGCCAAAAAGAAAAGGAAAGAGCAGGTCGGCTTCTTCAATGTAATTACATAACCACATATTGATTCAATTGGATTCATTGATAGATGTAGTGCACCTCCTCATCTCCCATAAATATATCTCAATTAAAATCCCCAAAATAGATTGCAATACATAGCCCCTCTTATACATTCTTTTTATTTGAAGTAATGCATCTATGGAATTATTGCATATAATGTGCACATATTAATTTTTCTAAATCACAAAACCTTGTTTTTTTATAAATGACAATAACAAATAATATCTGGAGGGTAAATTTGTCCATATGAAATATTACAACCCACCAACCACACTTTATCCACATCTTATTCTATCTCAATCAAACACTTCAACCTTTATTATTACGTTTCCCAACGAGAATAACTGAAAACACATCCAAACAGAAAATCACTTATTTCATTAAAAAAGTTATATATTCCTGGAATAGGCATAAACTTCATAATAACTTATGTCTCTATCCAAACGGCTCTTTAAAGTAGGAGAATATTGAAGTTTTATAAAAACTCATGTTATGCGAGTTCTTCGTGTGGGGGGCACTTGCCAAGAACGCGACTTTGGTGAATCTCCGAAAATTCATATTTATAGTCTTTATCAAAACTTTGAATATATGATTGTATTCTATTAATCCAAACAGATTTAAAGAATAAACCATTTATATTTTTATGTAATTTTTTTTCAAAGTGTACATATTTTTAAAAAAATAAATTTTTTTTTTGAGAAAATGGTAGACTATATATAACTCACTGAAAAAGCATGTTCATGAGAACAATTTATTATTATATAAAGTATCGTTTTCAAAACTTGAATATAAGTTTTATCATATTCATCAGAACAATTTATCATTCCTCCAAACAATGATCCATTTAAATATAATTGATGTAAACTAGATTCTTTAGATGGTATATTTATTTATTTATTTATTTTGCCAAAAATAGCTTTCCCAATACTTGAATTATAGGATTTTAGCTCATTAATCCGATCAATTTAGCATGTCCCAAACAGTAAACACTTTCTTATTACAAACAATTCTAAATTATCAGACCAATATGAAATAAAAAGAAAAACTCAATAACCAAAAATGTTAGGTCCCCTTTGGAATAAAAATTATTTTTCTCCCAACATGATATTCATAAAAACTACCGTCAATTTTTTTTCCATAAAATTTATTTTATTTATCTTTAACACACAAAGGCTAAAATTTGAAATAAAAAACAATAAATAATAAAAGATGTGGACTTGAATATGTGAATTTATTTTATAAAAATAGAATCAATTTAACCAAGCAGTCAGAAAAATCTACGTAATATAATTCAAAAAATTAGATGTTCACATATAATTAAAAGAAAACCATTAAACCTCATCCCTTCTTTCTTCCTTAGTCACTAGAATCATCTAGCTCTTAATTGAGCAGTAACAAACTATTTTAAGATAAATAATTATTTCAATATATAAAAAAAAATATTATATATTTTATTATGTTTTAGTTATTCTCTTTGAAAAATATAATAATATATTCATTATTTATTGTTTGATTGACTATTAATAAGTTATAGATAAATGATGAATAAAATGTTGATAAATTTTTTTGAAATGTATAAAAATGATTTGACATGTGAACCTCCTGATTTTTATGAGGTGATAATATGTGATTTGACATGTAGACCCCTCCATATTAGGGTAACATAAGACAATTTCAGAGGGGACCTAAAATATCAAACAAGTTTATTTTCACATAATCTGACATAATTATATCTTGCAAATAAATTTTGTCAAAAAATAAAGAATAAAATCAGGAAATCCGGATATGTCAGACAGCATCAGCATAAAAAAAATAAATAAATAAATAAAACCAATGTGGTTTACAATGTAATATAATCGAAGTGTCCGTCCAAAACATGAAGTTATGAACCCCTTCTGATTCAATAATGCACCCACCCTTTCCTAACTCCTAACTCTACATATATAAAAGCCAAGCCTAACCCCTCTTAAATGAACCACAGCAACAATAACTCCACCAACTCTGCTTCAGATCATTCATTCTCTTCATACCCCTCACTTAAGCGGTGCAACTATTGATAGCCACAGATCCACAAATATTACAAAGAGATCATGGATGGGCCAGGGAAGGTGTTGCCTGATGCCTGGGACTACAAGGGCAGGCCGGCCAATAGGTCGACCTCCGGCGGCTGGAAGGCCGCAGCTATGATTCTTGGTAATCATCTTATCAGTCCTCATATTTATAATTTTTCATTGAGAACTGAGACTTTAATTGAAAGTTGTCGAACTGAACGAGAGGCTGACGACATTGGGAATAGCGGTGAACCTCGTCACGTACCTCACCAGCACCATGCACCTCGGCAATGCCGTCTCCGCCAACACCGTCACCAACTTCCTCGGCACCTCCTTCATGCTCTGCCTCTTCGGCGGTTTCATTGCCGATACCTTTCTTGGCAGGTCTATACTTTTTCAAATTCAGTCAGTTCTAGATCTCATCATCACATAATTTAATATGGCTTTCAATCAATCACATCAGATACCTCACCATCGCCATCTTCGCCGTCGTACAAGCCACAGTAAGCACCAAAACACACCAACCCGCGCACGTTAGCGCACGTTCCTGTTGAACGCGCTAAACTACGCCCTCTCACACAAAAAACACTCTTGTCACAGGGCGTGACCATCCTCACCATATCGACGGCGGTCCCCTCCCTCCATCCGCCGCCCTGCGCCGCCGCAACCCCCTGCGTCCAAGCGAGCGGGCCCCAACTGACGGTCCTCTACCTGGCCCTGTACGTGACGGCCCTGGGCACGGGCGGACTGAAGTCGAGCGTGTCCGGATTCGGGTCGGACCAGTTCGACGAGGCGACGGCGTCGGAGAAGACGCAGATGGTGAAGTTCTTCAACTGGTTCTTCTTCTTCATAAGCATCGGGTCGCTGATGGCGGTGACGGTGCTGGTGTACGTGCAAGACCACGTCGGGAGACGGTGGGGGTACGGGGTGTGCGCCGTGTCGATATTGGTCGGGCTCGTGGTGTTCTTGGGCGGGACCAGGTGGTACAGGTTCAAGAGGCTCGTGGGGAGTCCGTTGACGCAGATCGCCGCCGTGGTTTTCGCGGCTTGGAAGAAGAGGGGGGTCGATTTGCCGTCGGATCCGTGGCGGTTGCATGATCTGGATGAGGCGGAGGGGGGAGGGGACGGAGGAGGGTCGAAGAAGGGAAGGAAGCAGAGGTTATCGCACACTAAGCAGTTCAGGTAAGTGACTCGGCTTGTTATGATTTTTCAAGGTTACATTAATGGAAAATATGAAATGAAATACCCAAATCAAAATATTCGAAGAATGAAAACAATAGAAAAAAATGGGATAAATCCATATAACCCCCCTGCAAACTGCCAAAAAAATCCATATAACCCCATGACTTTTCCTAAAGTTCATGTAATTTTCTGAAAACATTTCTGTAAATTCAAATAGACTCCTTGAATTAAATTTTCATTGATAGATGAGAAATATCCTGTTTGGTTACGTTTGGTTGAAAACACAATATTCCAAATACTCCATACAATGTGTTAAAAATCTTTAAATGACGATTATATCTATTCAGATTGGGGTTTACAAGTAAAATCATCATATACAGATAGTTTTTTGCATTTGTAACAAATTGTAGGGTTTTTTTTATATATTGTGTTTTCAACCAGGATTATTCAAGTGGAATTTTCGCTGCATATTCCTTATCTGTCAACAAAAGTTTAACTGAGGGGTTATTTGGATTTTTATAGGTGCTTTCAGTGAGTTATTTGAATTCATATAGGTTTTTTGACAGGGTTATGTAGACTTCTAAAAATTTCAAGGGGTTATATGGATTTCAGGTAGTTTATAGGGGTTATATGAATTTTTTTCTAAAAGAATATCTTCTTTGATTATCTCATGTCATTAAATAAATAAGGAAGGAATATGTTAAACTCAACCTCATATTTAGACTATATGAAATTTGTATTTTTTTAAAAGAATAATATAATTCATTTGATAAGATATATGTTTATAAAAAAAAAAAATATGTATATTAATTAATTATGTGAACTCATTTGTAGAACATATAAAAATTTCTAACAATGCTTATATTTCATTACAGTTGTTATAGTGTCTGACGAGGCATACAAGGCTGTATAATAAATTGATTATAACTACACTCAATGTCAAAATATTGAAACTTTTTTAATGTTTTACAAATTACAATAGCAAAATTATTTTTATTTGAGAAAAATGTCTTATTCTTTTGCATTTCTAGATACTTAATGTAAAATTTCATTAGAAATCCTAAATTTGAACATTGCACTAAATAATATAATCTGTTTATAACAATACCAAAACCTAAAAATATTTAAAAATTAGGATTCCCCAAATAATTTTTGTTTTGTTAACGTTTGTTTGATTGAGTGGGATGTCATCAAAACACTAAGTCCCCGTTTGGATAACGGAATTGAGTTATTCTAGATAGATAACCATGTTAGTATAGATAACAAATCTACTGAATAAGAGATTTTCTGTTTGGTTGCGTTTTTTTTATTCTCATTAGAAAACGTAAGAATAAAGATTGAGTTATTTGGTTGATAAAAAATAAAATATAAATAAAATGTAAAAAAATTGATTTGACATGTGGGTCATTTGATGTATAAGAGGTATTTATAGGTGATTTGATGTGATAAGATGTAAAAAATTGATTTGACATGTGGGCCAATGAGAATAAATAAACTGAGTATAGCTTATCATAGGGGTTACTTAGAATTGTTATACTCTCTTATACTCGTTTAAATTGACTTAGTAATACCAAGTTATACCCTGCAAACAAACAACCATTTTCTCTATCTATTCTTATACTACTCTTATACTACCTTTATACTGACTTATTCCATTTTTGAAACGGGGGTAAGGTATTAGATGAGATAATGTCTCACTTTTAATTACAAAATTATGCTTTTGGTGGATTTTTAAAATGACTGCTGGTATTACAAAACATTTGATGTTTTTTTATATTTTAATTTTTTTTAAACAAATATCAAGCCTCGTTTTCTGAGTCTCTGTTTTTATGTAAAAAAAAAAATCATAATAAGTCCCAAGACCCATATCAACGGATCTAATAAAAAACCGATTTAGGGTCCGTTTGGATCCGCGTTCCACCTGCGTTGGTGGTGGCGGACGCCCGCGGACGCGAACGCGGACACAAACGGACGCCTGCGTCGTTGCGTCGAGAACCTAACATTCCTTGTCGTATCCGGTTTTTGACTGATTTGTCTCGCTTTTTTCGACGCCTCACAACAATGATTCCCCCACCGTGAGTCTTCCCCCCGCGTTCTGCCCACCGTGGACGCCTGCGACACCGATCCAAACGGAGCCTTAGAATCCGAATATTGTCCACCGACCTCTCTTGATCACCGTTGATTTCTTAATTGAACGGCTGAGATGGAAAGGTGCCCACTCTCCCGACACCTAACAAGTCGTGTGTCCTCCACGACAACTTGTGTTCAATCATGGTCCTAGTCTCCTGAAACAAACAAAAACTAGACAACCCATAAACCAAAATTCCTATGATTTTTTTTTCTAATATTAAAATATACTTTCGTATAAATCTAATTTTTTATTCCAAATGAATCATCATCTATGATAAGTCACAGTTAAGTTCCTTTTTTTTTTATTATTCTTAACGAATATTCATATGGATTCAGAATCCTACACTTGTTAAATCTTGGATTGTACTGTAACCCATGTTTAGATAAATGTACTTGTTATTTATCCTGAATAACCATATTATCGGAATATGTTATTTTCTGTTCGTGTTTTTTTTTATAGTTTTCTTATGAATTTATAATCTTTTCTGTGTAAAGGATGATCAATGATCAAATCTTGTATCGTTCAGCCTTTTTCTGATCCCATGGTGATGTCAAATTATTGAATTTTAAAAATGTTACGTTCATATATTTTTGTAGTCTCTTTTATAGGTCCACACAATTTACTTTTTAAAATACATACTTAGTTAAAGAAATACATTTTATGTATTCAACAAGGCAATCAAAATGAGGTGGTTCCTAAACGTTAACTTCAGCTTCCCAGTCCCATGCCTAAAGCCTTTAACCAACCGCGCTCTATGAATTCACTACATACATTTTATGTTTTTTTTATTGTATTAAATGATTTCACATACTACGTTAGTTAGTGATGTTATGTTATGACAGCTAATTATACTGCACCCCCTCACCCACCTCTCTCGTTCTTGTCGTCCCAGGTTCTTGGACCGGGCAGCGATCAGGGTCCCGGACCCGTCGAACCGGTGGACCCTGTCAACAGTAACGGACGTAGAAGAAGTAAAGATGGTGCTCCGCATGGTCCCCATATGGGCCACCACCATCATATTCTGGACGGTCTACGCCCAGATGACCACCTTCTCAGTCAGCCAGGCCACCACCATGGACCGCCGCATCACCTCCTCCTTCTCCATCCCCCCCGCCTCCCTCACCGTCTTCTTCGTCGCCTCCATCCTCCTCACCGTCCCCTTCTACGACCGCGTCGTCGTCCCCCTCTCCCGCCCCCTCACCGGCCTCCGCCACGGCCTCACCCCACTCCAACGCATCGCCGTTGGCCTCGTCCTTTCCACCCTCGCCATGGCCGCCGCCGCCCTCACCGAGATCAAGCGCCTCCGCCGCGCCAATGAGTCGTCCAATGCGCCATCTCTCAGCGTGTTCTGGCTTGTGCCGCAGTTCTTCCTCGTCGGGGCGGGCGAGGCGTTCACGTACATTGGGCAGCTTGACTTCTTCCTGAGGGAGTGCCCCAATGGGATGAAGACCATGAGCACGGGATTGTTCTTGAGCACGCTCTCGCTCGGGTTCTTCGTCAGCTCCGCATTGGTGGAGGTGGTGCACAGGCTCACCGGGACGGGTCCGGGGGGTTGGCTCGCCGATGACCTTGATAAGGGGAGGCTGTACAACTTCTATTGGTTGCTCGCGGGGCTCAGCGCGATCAACTTCGTCGTTTACTTGGCCTGCGCGAGGTGGTACGTCTACAAAGAGTCCAGGATGGGTGAGGAGGGTGGGACTCTGGAGTTGGAAGAGACCTGTTGTCATGCCTGAAAATGTAGTAAAAGTAACAGCTGTTTTCATGATGTAATATTGTTTTGTTTCCCGTGTTTTTTTTTTTTTTGAATTTGAAAAAAAAGAGGGAGTAGTTAATGTCAGATTCTGAAACGGCAATGCATCCTTTCAAAGATTTCATAACCGTCAATAATACCAAATTCAAAGAAGATTTGTGTGTGCAAGAGAGTGAAAGAGTGATGGAGAAAGAGGAAATGAAGGTCACTTACAATGTGTTGCAGAAGAACATGGAAGAACTGGAGGGGAGGCTCGAGGAGCTGTTCATCCGATCGTTGGTGGAGACGGTCAGTGAGGATTCAGAGACCATCGTCGACATCAACCAAAGGCTCAAGTTCATCAAACACCTCCTCTCCGCGGAGAAGGAGACCCACTCAGAGACGCCGCAGCGCCTGCGCCATGTCAATGACAGGTTCTCTGTTCTCGAGCAGAGATTCTATGAGTGGTGCGATCATGGGACCCTCGCCCATGATGTCGATGCGCTGTCCAACTGTTCATGCACTTCTTTGTGCTTCAAAGGGGAGGATGACCATGGGGATTCTGCTGGGTCTGAGGGAGAGATCCTGGAGGGTTTTGTTCCTCGGGTGGCAGGGGAAGGAAAGGTGGTTGAGGAAGTCAAGGTGGAGGAGAGGAGGCCGCGGTGGTGGCAATGGGTGGATCACTGGAGGGGAAGTGGTGTGGGTGCTGTTGTTGTCATGGTGACTGTGGCTTTGATTGTGTTGGTGATTGTAAAACTTAATTGTGTTCCTCATGATGGGTATGACGTTGTTGTGCCTACATGATTCTGCTGTCATTGTTAAGTGGAATTAGATTATGACGGATTTATATTTTATTGATGTTTCAGATGCTGTGTGTTATATAGTAATAGTACCTGCTACACTATGATTTGTGCTGCACAATCAAACTGTGTGGCATTCAGATGAATTACAACAAGACAATTCATTCATCAAACGTAAACATGTATTCTTGAAGAAATATAAAAATAGAGAATCCAAATTTGAATCAATGAATTGTATATTAAAAACATACAAATTAGATTGGATATGATCACATGATAAGTTACATTAATGGTTATAAACTAAACTTGGATTCCAAATGGACAGAACAATGTCGCAAGCATGATTGTGAAGCAACTGCCATGATTTCCTCTGATTTCTTTTCTGAGCAGATCCTGCTCAACTGTATATTAGAGATATATTGATATGAAATATCCGTGTAGTGAGATATTTATATATTGCATATAATAAGGTAACCTAGCATACAAAAGAATTATTCTTGTATTGTCCTGGCTTGAGATGAACAAGAAGAATGAATATTAGATTTCATCATCTACCACAGAGATGCATGACATATTTACGTGGAAGCTCATGCCAGCGTTGCAACAAAATCTTACTGACGGAGTAATATACAAATGGGGTAATGGCTGCACAGAGGTTTACATGTTTATGCTGAAATCTTACCAATGCATATTGATCATGATCAAAACTTAACAAAATAATACCAAGTATGGAAACAGTAAAAAAAAATCGGGCAATTTTGACCAAAGAGGAGTTATGAAGCTGATGTGTATAAAATTGTTGGAACATGGGCTTTCTGAGACAAGCTTAAAGTGAGAGTTCTTTTTTACCACCAAATCATCTAACATAAGACTAATTAAAATATAACTCATCTTTTGGACTAACATTTAATTCCAACATTTTACTGACTTTATTTATCCCTCAGGGACTAGGCAGTTTATTATGTCTACTGATAGTTCAAATGGTTGAGGCAACTTATTGTAAAACCTGTATTCATTAAATAAAAGTGCCGGTAGTATCTCCCATAATAGTTCCTTGCAGTTACGTCTTAAACATAGCTCTATGCAACCACTAAAGATTTTTTAAGCTTCATTGTTTAGCAGGGATCCAAAGGACTGTTTAGGACATCTAATTATAGGTTTAATCAGACAAATAAAATTTATCACACTGATACACACAATGATAATAGATATGACTAAATAGTTATTTGCTACCCTTGTCTGAATCATGAAAATAGATATCTAATTTTTCATTATACATGCAATCTACACCAAGTTGCCTTTGTAAATTCGTGAACAGGATGTTTTGGTTGACAAAAGCTAATAAAATAATATGTAGGATCAGCATACCAGTTCTTCGATAAGTTTCTGATTTAGTTGAATGGCACTCTTTCTCCTTGGCCAGTTTGGAAATTAATACATTTACTGAGAAAGGATATAATAGTAACTAACTACGCTAGTATTAACATATAAAGATATGAATATTCAGCAACTGTCGAAGCATTCTTAGAAGTTGAGCACAAGTAAATCTAAAATTAGAACATTGGCAAGGTGATTATTCTATACTTATCTTCAGTTGGTTGACCTTTTGACACACAACATTTCTAATTGATATGCTGGAATAGTTATGTGAATCAATTGGACCACTCATTTGATTGTAAAGAATTCAGAAGATAAACACAAGAGAAATGTACAGTACCTAAAATAATAAATTAATACATTTCGCTTAACTTCACACCTCTCCCTGAAGGGATTCATTTAGATGCACGCAATGTCACACCGATGACCTAATGTCCAATTCTTTTATACCTAGCGATAACTTTAACTTATTCTTATCTGGAATTTATTTCCTTGGTACTGGCATTTCTCAGTAAAAATCTATTTTAAGGATCACAATATACTTAGCCATCGTATATGTGGCACTGGCCACAAGCTATCTAATTATTTGCTAGGTGCTAATAAGTTTGGTTCAAGCCTTCTCTGAAGCATGGTTACAAGATTCTGCTTATTTTTTAAAGATACTTGTAAAATGCATGCATTATTCATGGAGAGTACGCTAGCTACCACGATTCATTAAATCGGGAAACAAGTGGATTATTACAGATAAAGATGGATCAAATCAACCCCGCTCACATCTTGGGAGCAGTAGAGGGCACTACTTGCCGAATTAATCTCACAATTTACAAAGTGCTGGGGTGATGGTGCCAAAGAGGCAAGGGGTAAAAACAAACACAAGACGTCAGGCTTATTCTTGTCCACCCAATGCATCATTTCAGATGGCACAGAGAACTTTCACAAATTAAACTCTCTTACTACAAATTTTATGGATCACACTCAAACTATATCGTAATATATTATTCACAAATCATTAGCATACCCCCATATTTATATATTAATCATTTATATTTTAACATTGATGCTTTTTATTCTCAAAATAGATTTTCCGCAGTTTCTCTGATGTGAAATTTCCCTCTTATTCCCATATCCCTTACATGTGAGTACATCCTTAAGAAAGAAATCTCCGCTAGGTTAACTATCTCATTTAATGTGGTTATCTATCATTCTGTCACTAGCTGTATGTCGGTCATGGACTCATCTGAATTATTAATTTTGAGTGAAATGAAACAGAAGGACAATGAAATGGTGGAGTAATAGCAGAGCAGGTTCCCATATCTGCCAGGTATTGAATGATAAATCTTATAAAATGCAATTCTTTGCAAATGAATACTTCAGTTATACTATGAAGAGATTTGTCCATCTCTCCTTAGGTTTTAATTATGATTCACTCATATTGAGACATTACGCCAGCATTGAAGTGGCCTCAGCCACTGCATTCCTCATCGCCTGGACTCCAAGTTCCCTTCTCGACTGCTTGTTGCTAGGCTTACAAAGGAGTCTTCAAACTGAGGTTGATTTTTGTTAGTTTTCTGGCCATAAAAAAAATGGCTTGTTGTTATCATTCTCTATTTCTCTGGGCTATGGCTTATCATTTTACAGCTCGCTAATTCACCATGTGCATTGCTACTGTGTCTCTCTTTTCATTTTTGGTAGATTTATTATGGAATTTCTAACTGTTGTTAGTTGAACATCAAACTTGTATAAAACTGCATTCAATTACCTGACAAATCTTGAATAAAAACATCATGCAAATATCTCACTAGCGGTAATTTGCAAAAGTAGAGTTACCCTGAAAACAAAGCATGAAATAATGCAGCAAAATTTTCTCGTCAATTGGCATTAATTTTTCTTAAAAAGGGGGACATTCAGATATACATCCGAAGGTTTCTCTTGGGTTGAACAAAAGATATCCATACCTGAGGATTTTGAATATGAAGTTTATTATGATGCAGAAACCTCAAAAGGAAACAAAAAAATGGAGGGCAGTTGTCCAAAATAAAACAGGAGCTTGCATCAAATTGGACTAAAATCAGGAGAGGAAAGTACTTACAGCATCCATAAATATGTATGTTCATTTCCATTGTCATGATATTGGAAAGACCATCCTAATTGATTCTTCAGGAACTGGAGACGGGATTAATATTAACAAATACGACTTGCAAACTTCTTCAACAACCTTTCCAGAGGACTCCATTGAACTGCATCTATATGACATCACACATGTCCCATACTCCCATTCAACAAATATTGCAACTATTAGAATGACGAGAAAAACAAGTAAAGTTATGAGCCCACCAGTCCCGGAGTTATGCCCTTTGTGTTTGGTCCAAAATCTGTTACAATACTCAACTAAAAACATGTCCTTGCATTGCATGATGGAAGGGAGCTTGTATTTAATTGAGAGCGCAACTAAGAAAAAAGTCCGAGAAATACAATCAAAGTTTCAGATATGCACACTACAATGTAATCTGATAAGCTACAACTGACTACAACAGATCACCTGCAACATGAAAACCGGGCATGACAATCCCAGTGTTGGAATGCACACAAAACTCCTTTTCTTTGTGTGTGTGTGTGTGTGTGTGGGGGGGGGGTGTTGTGTGGGTTGGGGTCTAATAACAACAATCATGAGTCCATGACCATGCAATGCAACAAATATCGCAATGATTAGAATGACAAGAAAAACAAGAGCAAAGTGTGAACCAAGGGTTTATACTTTTTGTGTGTGCACCAAAATCTATTATAACACTTCAGTAAAAACTTGTCCTTGCATTGTATGGTGGGGAAAGCCTCCTTTTGAGCTTGCATTCCAACTGATAGACAGCAATGAATAACACAGTTCAGTAAATATAATCAAAGTTTCAGATATAATGTGCCTTTTCCATGTAATATGATAAGCTATAACTGACCGAACTGATTATCTGTCACATGACACCCTAAACACGGCAAACCCAACGTTGGGATATACTCAACACTTCTTCAGGGGGAAAGATCCAATAACTATAATCATTTAAAAGGACTGGATGATACAAGTTGGGTGCTAGTCCACCTCATAGTGAGCCTATATTTCTTCTTTCATCGCAATTTAGAAAATTTCCGCACAGACGGAAATGGAAGATTTTTTCAATTAAGTAAAGAAAGAACAATCATCAAAATAGCAGAAAAAAAGAAAGAAAGAAATAGCAGTCAAATAAAAATTAGTATTGTCCTCCCTCACTTCCCCCTACATCCCTCCACCATAATTACAATAATAAAATTAGCAAAAAAGGGTAAAAAAAAGGTTAGTGATGCCCTCCCTCACTGCCTCCCACTCCCTCCAACACTCACCCACCCAAATAAAACACTCCAACAACCACAATCCCTCCTCACCTTAACTAACCTTAACTACAAATGAGTGAATTTAGGTATTGGTCAAGCCTTACCCATTGACTTCGAGGGTGGACCTCACCAACCTAATTACAAGTTGATAAACCTAACCTCACAAGATTTTCAAGATTATCAAGCATGAATTTAGCTGCACGAAAGCTATAATTTATCTACATGAAAAAGGCATAAATGTCATAACCTATCTTCGATTCATTGGGGGGGGGGGGGGGGGGGGTTCGGATACATCCCCACCTCATGAATCCGTGACATACCCCCCTCATGAATCTATGTATGGATTTCATGGGGGTATGTCTCGGATTCATATGAGAATATGTCTCAGATTTATAGACAGATATGTCTTAGATTCGGGGGGGGGGGGGGGGGGGGGGTTATTTCTATGATTCATGAAAGAGTATGTCTTGGATTCATGTTTGTCTTCATGGGTGGAGTATTGTTTGTCTCTCACTCATGGAGGAGTATGATCTCAGAGTCATGGTATGGTCTTGGATTCATAGGGATTCATGTTTGTGTTCATGGGTGGAGTATTGTTTGTCTCCCATTCATGCAGGCGTATCATCTCAAATTCATGGTATGGTCTCGGATTCATTGGGGAGTATATCTCCGATTCAGGGGGGGTATGGTCTCCAATTCAGTGGGGTTATGTCTCAGATTCATGATGGAGTATGGTCAGAGATTCAAGATATGTATCGGAATCATGGAGGAGCATGTCTAGGATTCATGTGGGGGTATGTCTTGGATTAATGGGAGATATGTGTCAGATTCATCAATCGGTATGTCTCGGATTTACGAGGGAGGGTTCTCGGTTTCATGGGGGGGGGGGGTACGGTGTCAGATTCTTGGGGTAGTATGTCTTGAATTCATGATAGGATATGTTTCGGATTCATGAGGGGAGTATGAATTCAAATCAAAGGAGTACTCTGTCTTAGATTCATGGAGGATATTTCTAGAATTCGTGGGCGGAGTTTGTCTCTGATACATTGGGAAGAGATGAGAAGACACATGGGGACAGGATGGAGGCAACTGCAGATGAGATTTGAGTAGGGAGTAGAGTTATGTTTTGATGCAGAGTGACAGAAATGCAAACAACACTTGCAATTGCTTGTCCCTCCCCCCCTCCCCCTGTGCATGAGTATCTATTTCAAAACAGGAGTGGATAAGATGTCAGGCATTATGAATTTTTGGGAAAACTCTGTTGATGACAAAGAGAAGATATATTGGGGTAGCATATACAAGTTGAGAGGAAGAGAGGATTATCCAACATGTGGTAGACTGGATTTTGTAAAAACCTATTCATGTGGCATTTCTTTTGATTTTCATTTAATTATGCTTCTAGGAAGTCAGAGACTCCATCTCTCTCTAGGAAAAATGAATGAACCTTAATATTAGGAAAACGAGATAATCAGATATTCATTAGAATAACCAAATGACTAAATCATCGCCACGGCATGATTTTAATTTTTTTTTAAAATTCTAATAAGCAAGATAAGGTTAGACAAAATCTCCCCCAAACAACAAACCCACATAAGACTCTCATATACATTTTAACAAACATTTAGTGCAGATGCAACTCAGTTTGCATGGTTTCCGAAGTGCAAGAAATCTATGACTCAAAGTTCTTTCCAATATGAGAATTACATCTCCAGATCATGAAATTTAACTATCAGTACACCAATTATCAGCTATCACACCACGATTTCGATTAATGCGAACATATACGAACATTATTAGCAACTATTATGTGCTTTGTTCGGCACTATAGCGAGATTGACAGTCAAAACTATGTCACTAGAAAACAAGAAACAAAAACAAATCGAAAGATTGACCGAGAATTCCATCAAGAACAGAAAATAAGGAACCCTAACCAGTTATCCCATTTTAGATTAAATTGATATTCATTTATTCTAGCAAACCAAATGGGGATAACGAAATTAGATTTTATGCTATCCCTGTTCCAGTTCGTATTCCAAAAAAAACCACAGGAAGGGAAGGGGGTTGTTAAAATAAATAGATATTATTCCAGAAGTATGCAATATCTTCATGTATCATTACAAAAAAAACTGTGTTTAACAAAGGTTGGAATGGTCAAACGGGAGAATAAATCATTGAAAAAAGGAGAAGACAAGTAATTACAAGTCCACTAAAGAGCTCAGGAAGGCACAAGTGAAATTAATGAATGCAGAGAGTGAATTGAAACTGAAAAACAACAATGACCATCGACAATAATGATTGCAAATAACTCCAAAGGATGACGTAATGAACAACATTTTATGGTGTCTTGAATTTAGCTAGTTGAGGCATATGCATATTTTTAAAATGTCATTGTTCATTTTCATCTAATTTTCTGTTTCTTGAAAAATAATCAAATACATAGAGAACAGTATCTTAAAATTCAAACCCAAGGAGAATGAGAGGTTGATTCCCCTGATAATGCATCTACGTAATTCAGTTATGAACAGATGCACATATATAATACAATCATCATATCACACAGCTCCATTGACAATATATGTTTCAATGTAAAATGAAAAGCTTATAGATGGGTGAGAAATCCACCTGACTTCCAGTGTCCATGCAACTGAGATGGGATTAGTGGTCGTATTCCAAAACCGGATGCAACGATCTGCAGTACCACCACCAGATGCAAGAAGACCATGCAAATGTGGGGACTAGGCAATAGCTTTCACGGCTGCCGTGTGTTCACAAAACTTAAGTACAGGTTGCATGGAATGCTGATTCCAAACAAAGAGCTAGACAAAAGATGCAGAGAGTAAGATATATATTGATTTCAATATCTATAGGAAACATGTGTATATTGAGATAGAAGAAAACAACTGACCCTATTATCATTTCCACCAGATGCAAGCTCTCGATCATCATAAGACCACTTTAGCCCGCAAACCTATATCAACACAATGATTGTCACGTCTTCAGGGGAAAAAAATTTGAAGGACTTCACAATTGGACAGTGTACGATTGTCAGACAAACACAACTAAAATCAACAGTAAGACAAAGACACACTGACGACATGAAATAATAACAAGGGACGCATACAAAAACAGGCATAAGGATACTGATGGCTGAAAGTAACTACAAGAAAACAACAAAGGAGGCATGCAAAACGAGTCCAGTTTACAAAGCAGTAAGTCAAACAAACTATGCAAGAGCTACAAACTAGGATTCTCCAAAGCATCTGATGAAACACCTCTGACTTGTGCCCGGTGAGTTTTCTGACAACATCTTCTTGGGCACGAATATCATGTTGAGCTCCATGCTAGAGCACCAACCCTTAGGCCATGGCCCTCTGTGGTTCTAATCTTCTGACAGTGTAATGCATCCCAAATCTGCAGCAAATTGAATTTCAATACTTGTAGATCTCTAGTCATAAGTAACCCAACTAAAAGATTTTCAGGCAACACAATGTGAAATAGAGACAACAATGAAATCATCAGTGAAATATGTATAGATGGCCTAATGAAGTGAAAGAAACACAATCTGTAATAATGAATGAAAATTGTGCGTGCTTGCACCTAACTGGCTTCATATATGATATCAGTGCATAAAACTATCGAGTGAAGTGTTTCTCAGCCGGTTATAATCCTTATTTACTAAAGACAAAAAATTCATTGAAAAGAACTGATTATGTTTAAGAGATAATAGTTAAAACAATACACGAACTTTGTATGACCATATCCCTCTATACATAATTGCCACAAATTCAAAGCATCCACAAAGAAAAAGTTAAACAAAGACCAATCTATGAATTTCAGAGAGATATCACTCACCTCAACTTTCCCATTGTTGGCTCCAAAGTGAGTCCCACGCTGCGCCCAACCCACCGAACAAACACTGTCATCCGCCCCAAGATCCACAACTTGGTGACCTAATACAATATCATAACCATCAAAATTAAACAAAACCTTTTACCTTAAAAGGCAACCGAGGGACCTTCGGGCGGGGCTTGGGAGGGGGGGAAACCACGCCGGGCAATGCCCCATCGAAATCATAAGGTGAGATCGATCGGTACGGTCTCCGGCTCTCCGTCTTTGAACCGGAATATGTTCCTGCTGAGAGGGGTCAGGGGGGACGACCCTCTCCCGTGGGGGGGGACTTCTCGGGAGTGGAGGGCGAGACCACGCCGCAGTCCGGGCCGAAAAGGACCGTGCGGAGGAGGGCCGAGTAGGCGCTCGAGCCGTCGTTGATGGATGCGCCGCCGCTGCCTCCATCGGCGATGGTTGAAGGAGATGAAGAGGAGGATGAAGTGGAGGGAGGGAGGGGAGATGGTAGAAATCGGACCTCCTGAGCCTATCGATCGGTTGGAGGAGACCAAACGAATGCGATGTGGTGAAGAGAGTCAAAAGAGGGGATGCATTTCCCTTTCGTAGGGAGAATCAGAAGGCGATCGCAATGAACATTGAAATTAACAAGAGATCATCTGCTGTGTTAATATATGGAGCGGAGAGAGAGACAGTGAGGTCCTTTTGTTGTTTCCGACGATGGATTTGACCGTTGGACTCGCATTAATTTCGCCAGATCGTATTTGATTTATGAACGAACGGCTGAGATGAACTTATGAGTTCAAAGAACTGGTTTCTCCCGAGGGTTCCACTTTTGGGTCCGTAAATTTCTACCGGACGATTTGGATCAGATGGCCGATGATTATTCGTGGTTTGGTTATTTTGATGACCTGTCTGGCACAAGGCCGACAGCATTTATTGAATTTGGTCTTGGGAGAATGAAAGTCCATTTTCAAATTTTTTAAAAATTTTAAATGACGAGTTGTTGTTTGAACAAAACAAAATCACTATTTTTATTTTAAAATCGTTTTTATCCAAAAAAAAAAAAAAATCATATGAATCTAAATGCTAATTTTTTTATAAAACTCTTATTTTCCTTTTAAAAATTAAGGTTCCTTCTTGGGTGAAGTCGTTTATCAATCTATGTTGATTATGTATCCCATCATTAAATTATTGTCAAACCAATACTAAAATTATAACGTAAACCATTGATCCATTGTGATGGTATTGGCTAGTCTTTCATGTGGACAGTTTACATACAAATGAGGGTCGCGTGAGTGTGGTATAGCAGTGTGAGCGCTGATAAACTCAGTAAAAGAAAAACCAATACCTTGATAGGATGATGTGCCTTTTTTTCACTGGCCAAAAATCAAATTGGGTCATCAAAATGATCAAATTTTGGGTCAATGGATCATGGACTCTTCTTTGGACTGGTTGCTTTGGACTTGTAAAAATGTCAAGAGAAACGAATAATCAAATAAACTAAATAAACTAAGAATTTTAGGAGGGAAATAAAAAAACTACAAATACACCTCGTATACTTGGAATGTATGCTTCAATCAAAATAGCAAAAACAAATATAACCTTGAAAGCTACATTTCATATTAATCCATCTTGTTCAATTGTTTGTTAGCTATATAGAGCATGAGCTCTACCTCTTCAATTCCACTTTTCCAATGTATAAGCAATTAACACACACACATATCGGTTAAAAAAACAAAAAATTATTCATAACTATAACAAACAGTGAACAAATGTGGCATGATTTCATCAACTAGCCGAAGCACGCTCAGATTCCGACCTAAAAAAAATCATATCTTGATGCATATCCAAGAATCGAACGTATCAATCAAAGAACACAAACATCACGAACCGAACTCACATGGGAATCCGAGCTCCGTGGACTGAATGTGAGAAGCTCAACCAAACTCATCCTTGTAAAATCTAACGATCCAATTCGTTTCAGACCCTGAAAACGCCACTTTTGATAGATTGGAACAAAAACACTTAGGGTGCGTTTGGTTGCGCGATTGCAAAACTGATTCTGCAGGAATCTGCGATTGCAAACCTGATTCTGCAGAAGCTCACTTTCTCAGCTTTTTGAAATGCAGCTTTTAGACACTTTTGCCTGCATCGCTGGGTTTAAAACTGCGATTACAAAACTGTTTGTTGCACGATTGCAAACGCAGCTTTTGCAATCGCAATCGCAGCGCAATAGCGCAACCAAACGCACCTTATGCGTTTGGTTGCGCTATTGCGCTGCGATTGCGATTGCAGAAAGCGCGTTTGCAATCGTGCAACCAAACAGTTTTGTAATCGCAGTTTTAAACCCAGCGATTGCAGGCAAATAGTGTCAAAAGCGCGATTTCAAAAAGCTGAGAAAGTAGCTTCCTGCAGAATCAGTTTGCAATCGCAGATTCCTGCAGAATAGTTTTGCAATCGCGTAACCAAATGCACCCTTAAAAACAAAGCAGGTTGGATTTATGTGGATTCATTTTTTAGGGTTTTTTTTTTGACATACCGAGATTAGGGACCCACGTTGGTATGCATGTCACGGCGTAAGCCGGAGGGCATAGAAGTAATTTGAACCTGTCTTTGGTCCGTTTTTGTTCGGTTGATTTGGACGGTCCTGATCATCTGAACTCTATCAAAAAAAATTTTTTTTAATAAAAAAAGGTAATCTATAAGGGGCGGATATATCCACCACCCTTTTTATTTTACTCACAACTAGGCTGCAACTCGGACAGGTTGGATTCGGATTGATCACAACCTGAACTCAACCCAAATTTCAAATTACTAAACTTTAATCTAATCCAATCCGATTTTCAACCTGAATTGGACTAACCTGAACCCAACCGTAATTAAATAAATCAACCCGACCTAAACCGCAAGATTAGTTAGGTTTACCTAAAATTTAGGACTGTCCAGATTAGAAGTTACAGAATGAACAACCATAGTTTTTTTAACTATTAGTTTACGGATTCAGGTTGGATTGAGTCAGTCGTGAGTGAGGTCAACCCGAACCCAATTTAGCCAACCCAATCCGTGTAAAAATCGGATTCAACCCAACACAATTTACAACCCTACTCACAACCCTATTAATCTCACCTTCTATCATTTAATTATTTAAAATACTCACCACCTAATAAATACATCTCAACTCATGCTATGTTTGGATTAGAGATAGGATGACCCCGCGTTTGGAGAAAACCGCGTTAACATGATTAATGAATAGTATATAGCATCCCAAGTGCTCATGTTGTCATGAATCACTTTTTTTAGGCGACTGAGGGAACACAGTATTTAACACATTAAATGCTAACACGGATGGGAAGACTGGTCGACCTAGAAACTCGTTTGGATAGCACCCGAGGCATTTGATGGCATCCAGATCACAAACATGAGTAGGATGCCTACCCAAACGGAGTCACAAACATCAAACCCTCACCGCCCATCATATTTTTCACACAAATATCTCATCTCATTGTATAAGAGATGTGATTGAGTATAATGTCTCATCCAAAACATAATTGTATATCATGACGTGATTTGCTATGATATGTAATTTGTCTCATTTTTTTTTGAAAATGAGAATGGGTGGATTTATCACTTCTTTAATTAAAAAGGAGTACAGTTTTGAAATAAACAAAGTTACAAAAGGGAAAGCCAAGAAAAGAGATTAGAACAATGCCTAGTTAAGAGATCTAAAATGTAATTTGTCTCTTATATATATTTTTTGTTTTCTTATTTTTTAATTTTGAATAATTGTTTTATAAAATAAATTTTAAATCTTATCCGAATTTTAAAATTTGAACTTAATCTTAATTTTAAAATTTAATTTGTAATTTTTCTTTCATGGATATTTTTTTGAAAAAGGTTTCATGGCTAATGGAGAAATTCATGGTGAATCAATCATTAAATTTATTCATAAATCTTAATACTCATAATTTAAATTTTAAAAAATTGATTCAAGATAAGTCTTCGTCTCATATGTTAAAAAAAAACACCATGTTACGATTAAAATTGGTCAGGACCAGTATTGCAATTAAACAAACATTTGGGGTTAATAATGAAAATTGCCCCCCCCCCATCAAAATCAAACACAACCCCAACAAGAGAGAGAGAGAGAGAGCACCCATCACCGCATCTTGACCTTGCCAACGCTCCTCGAGGCCCCCTCCCTGAAGTCCTGAACCTCTCCTGGTACCCCTCAATCGGTGGCGTGAGAGCCTCGATTGACCGCGCCGGGAACGGCGTGAAGTTCGGCTCCATCGTCGCCTCCCTCAGCCTCCCCTCCGGGATCGCCTCCAGCGCCTCCTCCTTCAGACACAGGAACTACTCCACCACCAGCACAAGCACCTCCTCCGAGGCTCCGAGACCTGGACAATGAGATGGAAGGGGAGAAGGTGGTGGGTTAATCCAAAATAAACTTATAATACAAGGTTTTTTTTGTTATTATAGGAGGTGGTGGGTATAACCGCCCCCAATCGATAAATAAGGGGGATCTTCGCTTCAAAACCCTAAAAAAACCCTAAAAATTCTCCGCCGTCGGTATCACTCGAGCAACTCCAATGGCGGACGAGTCAACGGTAGCCGCGGTCGCATCGGCAGCGGTGATGACGACGGAGCAGATCGAGGCCGTCGAAACCTCATCGGAGATCCAGTCCTTGACAATCGATTCTCGGGATCCGGTCCCCGAATCGAGCAACTCCAATGCGACAGAGTACCTTCCAAACCGGGCTTCAATGGATCTTATCTTCGATTCTGCGTTGAGTCCGGATTGAATTTTGGTTTTTTTTTATATTATTATTAGGTTGAGTTTGGAGGAGAAGTTTAAGCTGGTGAGGAGCATAGGAGAGGAGTGCATACAGGAGGATGAGCTGAGGAACCTCCTTGAGAAGAAGAAGGATCCGATCTGCTATGATGGGTTCGAGCCCTCTGGGCGGATGCACATTGCGCAAGTAAGTTTGGTTTTTATTTGTTTGTCATTCTTGGTCAATGTTATTTTTTGATTTGGCAGTGATAGGGAAGATTTCAATTTGCAATTTATATTAGTGAACCTCAACATGATTGTAATCATCAATGCATTTCAATGCGCTCAAATTATGCGACATATAACAATTTATAAGGTGTTTTCTTATGGGGGGTTGGTGATTGAAGACACAACCTTTATTATGATCATAGTTGTCTCGGCGGCTAGGCGAGCCTAGGCGGTGCTTAATTAAAATTTTATTATTTAAATTGATAATTATATTAAAGTTATTTATCTACTTATCCATTCTTTAATTTTTGCATAAATACTACTTAAAATGAAGAATGCTATTTATAAATAAAGAACACATGGATGTAATTTATTGGTGCATGTCCTATTCGACAAAATTAATACAATCTAACTCTAGTGGTATTAAAGAAGGAGAACGTGGGGTAGAGATTGAGGGAGAATGAGATAGGAGTTCAGGAATTTTGAGGAGAGATAGGAGGGAGAGACAAAAAATCAGTAGAGGCTCACTTGAGACCGGGAGAATTCGCTGCACCGTTGGCTGGTAGGGTAGGTGATGTTTAAATCCTTCAATCGTGTTTTTTTTTCTTTTATTTTTTAGGTTAGGCGAGAGATTGGGCAGGTTGGGCATGATTTAGGGGGGTAGGTGGGCCCAGGTGCTCGCGTAATGAACATACTATTAGGTGGGTGGTCGCCTAGGTCCATGTGGATCGCCTAGTCGCCTAGGCGGCGCCTAGACAACTATGATTATGATAAATAAAATAAAATGATGGTTGTGAATTATGAGTGCGGAAGACTCTCATCGAACAGTATTGTGTGGGGTGATGGAAGATGTCACATGTCCTTGTTTATGTCCTTCTATTTTAGAGTTGTGCCTCTGTTTTTAAAAAATAACATTACAAGTGGTTTACTCTCACCTTTCTTTTAGAAAGAATGCATATGATGCATTTGTGGGGATTTACAGAAACCCTTGATGATATCCTAAGGTCATAGAATGTTGAAGAAAATTTTCTAAGGGTTGGAACCGATAATGGCTGGTATGTGAGCGGCTATGGACCACTGGTATATTTTTGAAGAGTATTTTTTTGGTTGGAATCAATATTTGAGTGTTAAGTGATACATTAGAAATGTGAAGAAACAAATCAATATCAAAGGAAGTAGCAGATATATATAATATTTCGGGCACATTTTGTTCCCGTACCTGTTGGTTTTAGCTGATACCAAGAGAAAATTCTTTGTACAATTTGGTATTGCGATCCCACAAGTTCTTTTAGTTTGCAAACAGTGGTTCAGTGTTTTGATTAACATAAAGGAGATTTTGGAACATAATTTAATTTAATTTAGGGAATAATTTTTTTTAATGTTGAATCAAACATGTATATTAACAATCATATGAGAATATGTCACTTGATATTACATGGACTAAAATTTGAAATTTAGTATTAACCATTCAAGGATACACTTTCTGAAAATCTGTTTAAAATTTTATGTTCTTTCAGTTTAGGCATTCTTTATATTTATAAATTATTTTCCATTGCTTATTTTTTTTCCCCTAAAAACAACTGGATGCAAATTGGTTTTGCATTGTTTGATGCAAATTATGCAGATGACACAGTTAGTTTTAGAAAATATGATATTGGTGCGCACGCAACATTGATCCAAACATATAGTGTGTAGTTAAATGACATCCATTTTATTATTGATGGAATAATGAGCATGCCTTGATGGTTTTTTGAGAGGGGCGGTATCCATTAGAATTTTATCGGTGTCGATGAACTACTGAACAGAAGATACAATATATGAGGTGGGGATAAATCAGACCCACAACACACTATTATATAATAGGAGGAACTCTCATTCTATCCAGAATCCTGTCAGAATTAGCCTATGGAGTATTCTTGCACCATACAGAGGAAATCCACTGTGGATGACTAGGTATTTTCCAGATATATTGCTTTTGATATAAGATCCTGTCATTCCTCCTGAACTAAATAGCCCATCAAATTACTAGTGGCACCATCAAAGCGAATTTTCTTTCTTGATTTTGTCATTCTTTTTTTTCTTACTGGCAAACCAATCTGTTATCCATGCAGGTGAGACTGAAAGTTCTTCAACAAAGCCAATCTAACTTTCTCCCAGATTTCAAATACCGTCTTAACCCCAGCCAATCTAATGTTCCCCAAGATTTCTAATACCAATACCATCTTATTCCCAGCTATTCTGCATAGCTATACTTAGTGGCGGAGCCACATGGCGGTTTGCAATAACCAATATGTATATGTGTGGTTTTTTTTGGTTTAG
Organism: Acorus calamus; assembly: GCA_030737845.1. Taxonomy (NCBI): domain Eukaryota; kingdom Viridiplantae; phylum Streptophyta; class Magnoliopsida; order Acorales; family Acoraceae; genus Acorus; species Acorus calamus. The sequence continues at coordinate 9,879,068 of CM060867.1, read as the reverse complement.
TATGTATATGTGTTATAATTTGGTCAAATATTAATAAATTTAAATTTGTTAAGATATTATGTAGTTTTGTTTGTTGATTAAATTTTTTATAATTATATTTATAAGAGTAGTACATCCTCATTTCATATTTAGTTTTGTTTAGTTTGGTTCATGAATAAATTATTCTGGTTATACAATAGTTTATATTGATTGATATTTGTTTATCTGTTTGGTTAAATTTTCTAAATTTTCATCTTATATGTTTCTTTGATCAAATTTTTTTCTCTGGTCTATCTTATTGGAACTACAAATGAAGTTCACACATTATCTTTTTTATTTTTTTTAATAGTTTTAAAGACGCCATTAACATCATTTTTTTGTTTTTCTTTTTGTTTGAACCTTTTTAAAAAATCTTGAAATTTTAATTTTTATATCAATTGAAAATTTATTATGTATGTTGAAAAATCTATCATTTGATTGTTGTTACTTAGGTTTTTTTTTTTTTTTTCTCTCCGGTTTAAGTTCGCCCCCACTAAGACAAATTTCTGGCTCCGCCACTGGCTATATTCTGTGCAAACAAAGACCTACTTTGGGCTTATTCACCCCTATTCTAGTCTATTCAGTGCTATTCCTCTACCCAAACAGGCCATCAGTGATTTAACTTTTCAATATGAATTGGTTTCCTTCTTGTTTCTATGCTGTTTTTTTTTGTTATGTACATCTATGAAATTGTTAGAATTTGTTGTTTAATATTTATTAAAGATTGATCCCTTTTAGGTAACATATATAGTTTCGCTGATTCTTTCATTTCTGAGCAGGGTGTTGTGAAGGCAATAAATGTGAACAAGCTGACGGCAGCTGGATGCAGAGTAAAAATATGGATTGCAGATTGGTTTGCACAGTTAAACAATAAAATGGGTGGTGATTTGAAGAAAATCCAAGTTATTGGCCGTTATCTTATTGAGATATGGAAAGCTGTAGGAATGAATTTAGACAGGGTTGAGTTTTTGTGGTCTTCGGAAGAGATCAACAGCCGTGCACACGAGTACTGGCCTCTTGTAATGGATATAGCTCGAAGAAACAAGCTTCCAAGAATAGTTAGGTATGGTTGTTAAATACAATTTCAAATGTCCTTTACTTGTTTGTTTGTTTTTTCAATTGCAATCTAGTGTTCATTGTCGTATATATATAATGGATCTCAGTTTTGTTAACTAATTGTCCTGACCGTCTCAAACTTATAAATCCTTTTTATTTGTTATGAATTAACAGGTGTTGCCAAATCATGGGTAGGACTGAACAGGACGAGTTGTCCGCAGCTCAGATTTTCTACCCGTGCATGCAATGTGCTGATATATTTTTCCTGAAGGTTACCAACCTTTTAAATCTTTGCTATCAGAAACAATTTTATCACTTCCATGGTCACACTTATATTCAATCCACTGTGCTATTCTCTTACTCATGCTAGAAATAAAACTATTTGAAACTTGTCTTATCTACAGGCTGACATATGCCAACTGGGTATGGATCAAAGGAAAGTGAATGTCCTTGCAAGGGAGTACTGTGATGATATAAAGCGGAAAAACAAACCCATCATTCTGTCACATCGTATTCTGCTTAACTCAATTCGTCTTTTGTTCCCTTAAATTACCTGGAAGGGAAACTTTATTTTATTCTATTATTTATGTGTATCATATGCGGTAATGAACCACAGACATGCTACCCGGTTTACAGCAAGGGCAAGAGAAGATGTCCAAAAGTGATCCATCTTCCTCCGTTTTCATGGAGGATGAAGAGGTTTGTACTTTATACAGAATTGTATGCATGTTTGGATATTGAACAATTGCAATTTATAGGAAAAACTTCCCATTTCAGGACGGATCCTGACATGTATTTAGAATTTTACACCTTTCTGCGTATCTTGTAGTTGATTAGTTAGCTTGTCCGGATATTTAGCAATTGCAATTCATAGGAAAAACCACCCGTGTCAGGGCAATCAAGACATGTATCTATAATTTGATACCTTTCTGCATAGCTTTTCCTTTTACTAAGCATATTTATTTAATTCTAGAGGTCAATCAATATATGATTACGAGTTGTCCAATTATCAATATCAAATTAAATCCAGGATGCAGATATTTGGTTTTCTTCATATACGTATGTCTTAAAAAGTCTTGTATTGGTTCTGTCATCCTGTAGTTTGAGTTTCATTTCAAGTTGTACTGATTTGGTTAGTTGATTATGATTTTTGTCCATCGCAACAGGTTTGTATATTTTAGTAACTACTTCCCCTCAGTCCACTTACTGTATCACCAATACCCAGACCTTCAACCTTGTTCTGTTTAGGGAGATTTGGTTTCCTTGACAATTAGCATACTGAACACCTCCAAGCTCAACATATTTTCTTTGGGTAATTGACTTTCCTGGATGTTTTTGTTCCAGTTATACAGCCCGAGTTGTAATTTTGTAAAAACATATATGCAGTACCCATGCTTTATATGTATGTTCAACCTAAAAATATAACATTATCTGTCTCATAACTTATAGCTCTGCTAAATATGGGAAATGCATCAAATTTAGTTGTCTTCTAACCTCCCATGTTTTATAAGCTTCAATTTCATTTTAACTTATCAGTACTCTCCTGACTATCGTTCTTGATCTCAATGGTTTTCCATCTACTGTAGGCTGAAGTGAATGTGAAGATAAAGAAAGCTTACTGCCCACCTTTGATTGTGGAAGGAAATCCCTGTCTGGAATACATCAAATACATTGTTTTTCCATGGTTCAATAAGTTTGAGGTTGAACGAGATGAAAAGAATGGTGGATACAAGTGAGTTGCTGTTTGCTAGTGAAAGTTATCATCACTTCTAATATTATTATTTTTCAAAGAATTCTAACTTTTGTTACTATCATTTGTAATTAATTCATTTCAAGTTGCATATGTTTGTCATTAATCCTTTGATTGGATGCCAATGTGTGTGTGTATCAATGATTGATCTCTATAGTGATGTTAAACAGGGCCTACACTAGTGTTGAAGAACTATTTGCTGATTATGAAAAAGGGGACCTACATCCAGCTGATGTGAAGCCTGCTCTCTCAAAGGCTTTAAACAGGATATTGCAGGTAACCTGCTATTTCATTTGGTTATTCCAGATATGGGGTCATTATTAACACTTATTGCATATGCATAAACATCATTGCATATTCATATGAGCTCTAAAGGAGTGTGTTAGTTCTTTTGATATTTTATTCTGGTTCCACAATGTAAATGGATTTTGCTTAGGGTTAGTTGTTTTTCTGGTGGTTCACTTTTCTTCAACTAGACTGTAGAATAGGAATGTGAATGAGCCGCTTATTTTTTTTAGTCAGCCCATGCCTCCGGTCCCAAATATGTTCATTTATTCATCGAGCCCATGAATCAGCCCAAGCATGCAGAAGCATGAGTCTAACTATCCATTGAGCTAAGTTTGTTGGTCTATATTTTTTATTCTCGTTTGTTTGTTTGTTTTTTTTTGTGCGCGCGGGGGTCTGTCACTCTTCTCAGGATTGAGGTATTCTTGTTTAAAAAGAGCCAATATATAAAGCCTTTCTCCTATGATAGGCATAGGTGTGTATTGTGCACGCTAAAAGGATGTGGAGTGGGGAACACTATCTCTGAATGAAAAATATGCGTGTATTTATCAAATTGGTGCAAATGGAGTTTATTTGTTCCTGAGACTTTTTGACAGGGTTTGAAATCTTGATTAATATCCTCATCATGTGCTTGCTCGTCAATTTCTCATTCAACTTTTTAACCCCAACTATACAGCCTGTTCGGGATCACTTCAAAAACAATAGCGAAGCCAGAGAACTATTGAAGAAAGTCAAGGTATGTTCTGAACACTATTCAACTGGGTCTGTAATGTTGCTCTCGTCTTTCTCTCTTTTGTTTCGCTTTTTGGTGCGTATCTGGAGATCCCTTGTCTCCATTGTTCGAAGGGTTTTATATTAATACAACTTCCTTAAAAAAAAATTTGCACTCAGCCCAATCAGTTGCTAACCATGATGTTTTTTTTACTTGATCTTATTGACTTTTTATATTTCAGGCATACAGAGTTAGTAGGTGATTTTGGAAGACATGGTGCTCTCTTAACATATCGGTCTCTTATCAGGAAAACAAATTTGAGGAGAATTTTGTTCTTTTATAATTATCATAGACAACCATTATTCCATTAAGACTGAATGAAAATGAATTTTGGGGTAGTGGGTGATTTTGAAACGCCATTTCTATGGCTAAATCTGTATTTCTATTTCAAAGATTATACCTGTTTTTAGAACAGCGATGTTATTCTGAATAAGGTGCAATTTCTTAGTGTGACTATAACAAGATTCACAGGTACTCTTCTCAAGATGAGACCAATTAGTGTTGGATCCCAATCAGTGTGTTTGTTTAAAATTTCATAAAACATCACATATTAAACTTGTCATCTCTCATGTATGAGAACCAGTGCCAGGTTTTCATCCCCATTATGTGGCTAGTAATGTTATAAACTTCACATGCTGTCAGTATCTAATCAGGCTGGGTCCCTTGATCCACTGAATGGGTACAACTTAATTTAATCAAATAAGTAGTTATGTAATGTGCCTGCCCCTTCTCTATATACAAATTTCAATTGAATTCCCCAGGAAAGAATAATTGCAACAAAAATTTTTTTAAAAATAAATCCTGGTAACCTTTTATATAAATTCAGATGCTACTAAAAAGAGCCCAATTAGACCCATTCATCCGGGAAAAAATATGTATTGTAATTAAAGAAAGTTCTAATGATAATAAAAGAAGCTTGTGTAGTCTTGTGATCACTTCTTCTGTGGCATACATATTCTATTTTAAATTCTTCCATATATCTGAATATTGAGTAATTTATATATTTTGTGGATGTGGATTTTTTAACAGAATTTTAATCTGCCACAATTTGAATCCATGAAGAGTGAACATGTCATCCTCCATTTTTGACAGGCCCATTACGACTTGGGCCAATTATATTTGATCCAATTATTGTCAGGCTCCTGGCCCCTCTCTCTACACAAAGTTCAATTGAGATTAAAAACAAATGCTAAAAAAAAAAAAATCTCCCCTAGTGATCTTTTGAGTAGGTTATTAATTACAAGGATTATGATATGCCCTAAGTGCAATCCATAAAGTTTTTCATTTTTTCAAAAAAATCATACAATCTTCAATGGAAGCATTGTTATATGAAATGAAGTATATACTAAGATACAATGGTGTTTTTTTTTTCATTTTGAAAAAATTTAAAAAAAATTGTATAGAATCTCATACACTATAATAGTGTAATATTGCACTATCATAATGTATAAGATTATAGACGGGGCTGCGAAATGGATGGAGTGTATCTATCAACTCTTTTTACTAAAAGATCCCAGTAAGACCCAAACTTTCTGAAGATTGCCCTGGAAAATAATATCTATCAATAATTAATGGAAATCTTAATGAAAATAAAAGGAGCATCTACATTTTTGTGATCACCCAATAGAGTCTACATCCATTGAATTTTTATTCAAATAAAATCTAAAGATCCCATGTAGTTTCATTTCACTAATGAGCTATACGTTTCATCAAACAAAATTTTTCATTTTTTTTGTAAGTTGTCATATAATTCATTGGATTGCATATATCATTTTTATAAAAATAAAATACTCGATTATAAGAAGTATACATTTTCAAAAAAAAAAAAATTCAAACCATATTAGGACTGCATGCTGGGATGTAACATGCATTATCCTTCCTGGAATGACTGCAGTCATGACTTCCAGTTTTTAGCAATCCAATCTTTAGCTTCTCTATAAAGGCATTAATAGGTCCTTAAGTTACTTCAAATATGTGCCACATCTAGAAGATCTAAGCATATTTTGTACATGGGTTTTTCGAAACTCATTTAAAAATTGGAGAATATAATTATCATTGTATTGCTTGGTCAATGCAGATCATACTGAACATTCAAAGATCCACTCAACATTGCAGAAACAGTTGGTGGGGACTAACTTCAGGTGTAGTTGTTTAAGACTTCATTAGATAACTCCACCCAGAAGAGAGACACATGTTGTAGTTGATGTGATTTTACAAACCAAGTATGTACCACCTAATTCCATCTATCCATTTGACCACCGACAAATAAAACTTTAAGATGCATCTGACATTGGCCATAAACTTCTTCATGTGATGAAAATGGATAATAATAATAATAATAATAATAATAATAATATAATATGATATGTTATATTAAAGGTGATACATATGATGAATGGGATGAGATCCATTAGCTACACAAGGTCTCCTTGTGTGGACAAATGATAATTAACCTGCCACATACGCATTGCAAATTGTTTTAACCAGTATCCTCATGGTTTTTTTTGTAAATACCTCTTGACATAGGGGTAATTGCATTGAAAGTTTTTTTTATGTCAGTATTATTGGAAGTTCTGTGGTCAAATTACTTAGAATTCAGACTCATGATGAATTGAGAATTCAGATTTTACACTAGTGGAGGAAAAGTATTAAACTTCATCACTGGGGTTTTAAAAAAAAAAAAAAAATAGCAACTCTAATGTAAAAACAGAATAAAAAAAATATTTTGATTCTACAGGGAATATGACATTTAATATAAAAACTTATCAGACTATAGCATTCCACGGCGATGTCTCATATTATGAAATCGGTGAAAAATCTTCTTTTCAAAAACATCATTTTCTATGTATGTGATTAGACAATTATTTAATCATTCTTCTTCCATTCGATTACGCAATCTATTTTACACATGCATAACAAAAAATGTTATCTCAACTGTGATATTAGCAATTGAGAGAGTCAACACCAATGTTCTGAGCAAATAAACTAGTAGATATGAAATATTCTTTTTTGTCTCGACCATCTTTCTAGTAAGATTATTGACTCATTTAGTTTTAGAAACTCATTGTTGGAATGCACATCAATCCTAGGTCATCAGTTGATTGTTAAGATATATGAGATTTAGAAAACTTGTATAGATAAAATCTTGCAAAACAAAGAATTTTTTATTTATCAAACGCTGCAAATGAATTTTATGGACACAAACATGCCATACAAAGAAATAACTCGGTCCCACTTCAACAAAAAGGTTGTTGAGCTCTTGAAGTTGAATATCAACCTCTGCATAAAATAATTCAATGCGATAATGATGTAGCAATTTTTAACGTTGGAGTAATGATTTTTGTCTTTTAGTGGTGTTTGTTTGGCTGGACAAACCAAAATTAGAAAATTTGATCTTTCATTAAAAACTCATCCCTTAATGCCTCCGCCCTGGCTCAATCAACAATTCACATTGCACATCATTAGAAATCTAATAAGGTGTTGGGTTTATCCTTGTATTCTGATAGTTGGACATCAAGGAATTGAAGAACTGTGGCAGAGGATGTCTTGAGAGAGAGGCTTCTGTAATTCTGTGTTATGGAGGCATTAATTATATATGTTGATGCATATATCTAGAGTATGTATATACTCTTTTATGATTAATCTAGAGTATGTATATACTCTTTTATGATTAAGGGTTCTCGTACCATTGAAACATAGTCCTTGGGTTATGAAGGGGAGAATAAGTATATGGGGAAAAAAATTCTTCCCATGGAGACATGCAATCTTTTATCAAATCATGTAATTTCTTTCTTCTTTACAATGATTCGTGGTCTCATTTTTCAAAATAATAATAATAATAATAATAATAATAATAATAATTGCATGAGAATCTATTAAAATGTGGCTGGGCCGATTAGATTTACATGAGATGCATGGGAGGTCCACTTTTATTTAAGCTTTACATAATTTTGTAATGAACATAACCCAATTAATTAGACATTTAAAACTTGATAACTTATAGGAGGTCAAAAGATCTTGCAAGATATTACTTACCAATTAAGATCATCCAAAGTAAATCATCAAATTTCGAGTAGCTGAAACATCTTGATACCTGTGATACTGTTGAAATCTGCTGCTGGATCGGCTCTTTGTTCAATCTGATCGATGAACGTGACCCTCAGTTGATGGAGACCTAATCAGTACGGAGTGAACAGAAAAAGATGCATTGAATTTAATTGTTGATAATGGAAGCACATCCACATATTAAAAATAGTAACTGATGTGATGATGCCTAACTTGATTACCATAATTATATTGGTTATCTTTGTAGTTCCTGAAAAGATGCATGGTGGCCATGACTTCCACCTTTTATAGTGCAAGTAGTCCAATCTTTAGTTTTCATGGAAAGGCTTTAATGTCCAGATGTTAGTTACTTCAAATGTATGTCGCATCCAGAGCAAATCTAATCTTTAGTTTCCATGGAAAGGCTTTTATATGTTCACAAACTTAAAATAAGTGTCCTGTAAAAAGCATAATACTTAATAAAAAATTGATATGTGCCACCTCACACGGTCATGTGCAATGTTAATTTTTTATTGGAGACTGACGAGACTAGATAGAATTTTATGTTGTTCAATCTAATAAATTTTATTTTAAAACTTTAATTGACTGATGACACACACATCCAATAAAATATTTTTGGCTTTTTGGAGACCCATTTAAAATATTCGGAAAATCATCACTTTATTGCTTAGTCAATGCAGATCATACTGAACATATATTCAAAGATCCACTCAACGTTGCAGAAGCAGTTGGTGGGGGACAACCTCAGGTGTAGTTGTTTAGACTTTAGATTACCCCATCTAGAGAGACTGATATGATTTTTTTTGTTTCATGGGTAATCAAAATGTTGTATTTCTGTAAGATTATTTTTTTTACAAATGCACAAGCCTTTACAAAAAGAGATAATAGCTTAAGACATGAGGAGTTTACAGAGAAATTTTCAATCCAGAGCCTACATTGCTCTGCTTCAACAGCATAGATAGATTCAGTAGACTACCGAATACGAGAGTAACCTTGCATAAGCTTATCATCTGCTAATTTCATGCCATAACTGATTTGGCTGCACCTTTGTTTCTCCTTTGATAGATTGATAGGCTGCCAATAAGTCTGCAGGTGTATTACCTTCTCTATGGATGTGAGTAGCCTTCCAATCTTCCATTTGAGTCAGTCCATGATATGATTTGATTGTCCATAACATCTTGATGTATGTTGATGAAATGGAATAATATATTATATGGAAGTGATACATATATATGATGAATGACTTAACAGCTCAATCCACAATGCACACTGCATATATCATTACTTCATTAGAACTCAGTATAAGGAGAAACATCTTATTAGTTTTTTTTATTACAGACAGACACCCATTTCTGCAGCTGGCAATGTCATGCTGAATGTCAGTTGTTTGTCTCAAGCATGAGAGTTGATCCATATGGGCTGATTTAGATTTATATGAGACGCATGGGAGGTCCATCTTCATTATTTTTCTTGCACAGTCACACACATTTTTACCAGTCTTAAATACCTTATTAGTCACTCATACTAATATTAATGAGATATGTACCTCATTAAAAAACTCAAATTTATATTTGAGTCATCAATACAATTCATTAAAATATATATTACATTAGGTAAGAGATATATAATTTAAAAAAATCAAAATGAATATATTATTATTATTTATAATTGTGAGAACATTTTATTATTTATATTGTATAATTACGTAGGGAGAAGTATTAAAATAATTATCACAGTCTATTAGACATATAAAAACATGATAGATATAGGTATATATAGTTAAAGATCTTTTTCTTTTTGAGAAATGGTAGTTAAAAGATCTCGGGAGAATGGGAGAATACAACTCACCAAGAGATCATCCAAGTAAATAATTAACACAATACCAATCGGATTGAGATTCTATGTTTGTTTTTTTTGTCCTTGTATTTTGTTTAACTCATCATGTAGTTAGTTGTAAATACATCAAATGAAATAGATTTTTTATTCTCTTTAAATTTACATGCATTTTCAATCGTCTGATTTTTAATATGATGATGTGACAACTCCATAATAAAAGTCAAGCAAGATATATATACAAGTATATAACAAGAAGTAGAAGATCCCAACTCCAATCGAAGTAGCTGAATAATCTTGGACATCTATATTGTGAGAATTTCGGTTTCACCATTCTTCATCCGATCTCTTTAAAACACAATCCACGGTTGATGGATACTCTATTTAGCATGGAATAAGAATATATATGCAAATAAAAAAATCCACAATGAAGTCGACAGTTATTTTAAAAATCATAAGATTTCAAATTTTCTTTTATTACCTTAATTATGTTATTTATAGTAATTTTATCTTTCTATTGTGATCCTTCTGTGTTCAAGATTCATATGATTTATTCCTTAACTTTGCATTAATATTAATAAAATTCATGTAATTGTCTCCATATAATAACATTTTATTGTGAGTGAATTGAATTTTAATGCACCTAAAATGCCAACCCGTTCTAGTGCTAAATCCATCATATATAAATCAATGAAATCACTTCCTTTGGGTTTCATATAAGGTCCACAATAAAGAAAATTAAAGCTCATGAAGTATGAAAATGACACAACAGAGCCCAAGTCACATTAAGAACTATTAAATCCAGTATTTTATTTTTGTCCAGATTATATCAATGAAGCTTATGATTACCAAAAGAACTCCAACTAAACATCTGACACACACTGAATTATTTGATCATCCTATTTACTAACAACTTTAAAGAATAGACTAACCACCTGCATTATATTATTGTGAAACTTTAAATTAATATATAAGTAATTCATTCTCTTTAGTCTATCAATTCATTCTATTCTAATGTGATGTGACATGGTATTAAAAAGAGAATTCAGATTGGGCATGTTTAAATGCTTTGTTTTTAGGTTATTTCCAGGCTGATACCATGGTGGACAGGACATGGGAGTGTCGGCCATAATTAACACAGCTTGATTTCACACATTATAAAGAACATCATCATTTCAGTCAAATATAATATGCTTCATGTCATGGAAATGGAACTGTCTCTGTTTCCCTGGCTACAGTTGTTTTTTAACTTTCTCTGCTAAACCTGTCTTTTCAAAATAATTTCAAGACAGTGGTGACCTAATACAAAAGCAACTAAAGATTTTTATTAAATAATTGGGCATCTGGTTTTCAGAAACCAGATTGAATAAATAGCTTAAAATGAATAAATGGCGATACAACAATGAAGTGTCAGTGAACAAATGAGTTAAATCTTGTCACACCTTGTATAGTTAAATATAATATAACAAATAATAATCACTGTATTTAGTGTGGACTTTAAATTTCTGTGTGTCATGAGAAGGCAGTCGTCCAGATCCCATCTTCTTTTTATTTTAATTCGATGCAGGGAATAAGAACAAAATAGAATAACTATTTTTGATTGTTTGAATCTAAGTGAAAATAAAACACAATAGAGTTTCTCATTGAGTGAGAATGAAGACCTCTAATGTGTATTGTGTGTGTTAATATATACAGTGTTTTGGGTTTAATGAGTCGAAAAATATATATATAATTGATGTGTTATAATTCTCTCTAGTACGCTCTTCCATGAAAAATCCACACGATTTTCGATCGTTTTATTCTCTTCTTTTCGTAAGAAAAACAGAGAGAAAAATAGACTGTTGAACCTCTAAATCAGGTCGTCCATGCATATAGAATCTTTTAAAGAGGGCCAACTTGATAGGATCTGTTCGAAAGGAGAGACAGAGAGATATTTTTCTTCCAAACTAAACTTGTCTTTTCAAAATAATTTCAAGACAATGTGACCTAACACAAACTTCCATTTACAACAACCCATGTAGAAAAAAGAAGAGTCCAATTCACACACGAAAATCATAAGAGTCATGTTACACAATTTTTTTAAAACTTTTTTCAGTCACGTCTACCTTTTTAATTACTTATATATTATATATTTATTTTATTATAATAATGTATAAAAAATATATATTTTACAAGATATTATTCAAAACACAAACACCATATTTGTTTAGTGTCTTTTATTAGTTTGACAATGAATTAAGGTTTTGATGATAAATTGTTTTTATTTTAAAAGATAAAAAAATTATCAAATTTATTCATATTTATATTTGTCAAAATTGAAATGAATGTTATCACAATGTTAAAGTAGAACAAAATATCTATATTTTTATTTTAAAATTGAGACAACAGTCCACAATTTATCTCAAATTTTTTTTTATATTAAATAAAAATAAACTATCATTTCACTCATTTATTTTATATTAGTGTGTGTTTTTTATAATTAACAAAAAAAAGGGAAGATGAACCTGGAAATCAGGGCATGCATGCATAGTATCTTTATAGGGCCGACTTTCGACGGATCTGATTGAAAGGAGAGACAGCATTTTCGACGCCCCACGCGCACATGCATATATGCTATATATTATATTATATTATATTATATATAGAAAAAAATGAGTTATGCTTTACGAGGGGGATTGATCGATTGATAATCTTGTATCAATAAAACCGTACCATTTTATTCAACTAAAGCCGATGGAGCTGTCGAGGATCCAAGTGCAGCCCACGTGCGCACCACTTTTTTCCATACTATATATTATATGGATATATATAATATAAACCCATCATTGGGAAAAGGCACACATATTTCCTTTTCATGACCTAACTTTCACATCATCCATGCCAATTATCTCCACCCATGCATAATAATCAAGGCCCACTGTTAGAAGTCGTTGAATGGAGTTTCATTTCAATGACTTGCTAGCTATATGAAATGCACAAGAGAGGATGTTGGATAAGAGAGGATGTTTTGAATGATAAGAATAAAAAATGTTACATTCAATCTCACTTTAATCTAATTTTTAGTCTTTTTTTTTAAAGTTTTATTGTATGATTGCGCGACCTTTAAATTAAAATAATTATTATTCAACGTAAATCAATTTTTTATTTTCACAATTTAAAAAAAAATATTTTTGATAATTATATAGACAGTAAAAAAATATTATTTTACAATTTATTTTAATAAAAATTCATTGTTATTTATTTCTTGCTTTCATTCGGTTGAAACATCAACAAACGTATCTATTTCTTGTTAGTAAAATTATAATAATAATATAATAATAATATATAAATTATAAAAATAATAATATAAATTATAATATATAATCTATACCGGACTACTTATAAAAAGAAAATTGTACGGTTTCTGAGTTAGGATTGTAGTCTCAACAGTCTTAATAAGTTTTTTAATTAGCTTCTTCAAATTATAGTTGATGTGTCTGGGGTCATATCATCCCGTCTTACTTAACTTTAAAATGTGTACCACTAAAAAATATTTAAATTATCAATATCAGTTATAAGGGAAAAAATCACATTATAATAATAATATAATAATAATATATAAATTATAATAATAATAATATAAATTATAATATATAATCTATACCGGACTACTTATAAAAAGAAAATTGTACGGTTTCTGAGTTAGGATTGTAGTCTCAACAGTCTTAATAAGTTTTTTAATTAGCTTCTTCAAATTATATAGTTGATGTGTCTGGGGTCATATCATCCCGTCTTACTTAACTTTAAAATGTGTACCACTAAAAAATATTTAAATTATCAATATCAGTTATAAGGGAAAAAATCACATTGATCTGATGCTCGCTCCTGTACAGCGGGATTACTGATGTGACTAATATGAGAAATTAAAATATTAGGTCAGACATTCGACAATCACTTTTCAGATCCAACATTTTAACTATTTTTTAAATCAAGAATTTATTAAATTGAGTATATATTATATAAAAAATGAAATGTGTATTCAAAATATTTTTAATGTGTACATTTTTACATTATTTTTCTAATTAATTAAATATAATATTGTTTAATAAAATACATAATCTGTTGGGCTCATTTGGATAGATGCATAAGTTATTTTGGGGTTTATACTTATTACAGGAATTGTTGATTTTATCAATGAAATAAGATATTTTGTATTTGGTTGTGTTTTTAATTATTCTAATTGAGAAACGTAATAATAAAAGTTGGATTGTTTGGTTGATGAAGAATAAGGTATAAAAAATTAATTTGACATATGGGCCCCATTGATGTATAAAGAGGTGATGATAGATGATTTGATGTGATGATATGTGATTTGATATGTGAGTCTTTTTATACCAGTGGAGGAATAACATAATTCCATGGGTGGACTTGGAATATAAATATCAGCTTATTCTCTCATAATTCCGCATAGCTATACCCCCTTATTTCCTCTACCCAAACACCCTTTTTGCTTTATTCTCCTCAATTCCTCTCCTATTTCACCCCTATTCCTCTAGCCAAACAACCCCTTATAGATATTTCATATACTATGTTAGAATTTGAATATACAATTATCCCCCGTTTGGGGTATGACATAGGGTTATTCACCCTTAATAGTTATACTGGGATAGATAACAATCCATGCTGAATAGGTAAATTTTTGTTTGGTTGTGTTTTCTGTTATTCTCATTGGAAAACGTAAAATTGATCTTTTTGTTGTTTGGTTCACCTTGAATAAAATAAAGATAAGTGGTGGATAAGAGATGATAAGAGTTTATGACTTTTTAAATGACAATCATATCCCTGCATAAATTGTTTGTGTTTGGGAATAAGTATGAGAGATGTGTGTGTGATATGATAGATGTGACAATTTTTGAATATGTGCAAAGAGTGTTAGGTTAGATAAATTTTTTTAATGACAGAGAAGAGTATTTTTATCCATTGGTATAGATAAGCCCTGATAAGCAATTCTAGCATTTTCTGAGAATAGTTATCAGGTCTTATCCTAGCTTATCCAGACATAACTATCAAGGTCTATTCATGTCAAACAATCAACTGTTTGGGGGTTATTCTACTATATTCTCCCCTATCCTAGCTTTATTCTCCACCCCAAATGGGGGGTTAGTGTGAGAGTAATTGAGTGAATGTATATTATTGAATTGTAACGATAAAATAAATTCATATACACTAACAAATAAAATCAATCTCCTAAAATAAATTCTACAATTCTGTGAAACTAATATATAGACACACACACACACACAAATCATTTTTCATAAGCTATACTCACCAATTAAAAGATTATACAGAGAGATTGGATATTTCTATATATGTTTTTTTTTCAAGCACACTGGAATCCTGGGATCAAGATAGGGTATAACTGTATAAGAAATCACCAATTATTAATTAAGGAATATCATCATCATCATTAGATTTGGATAACAAAAGTCTCACATATTTTAAAGCATATCATTACATGGTACTATCAAATTCTCACCGGCCATTTAGTTCCATTGTTTAAACTTCCTGCAAAATTGTGTGACAATTGACATCATATACTATTCATACCTGTTTGGCATTTGGTTTAGCTTTTCTAGTTAA
The DNA here is from genome assembly GCA_030737845.1 of Acorus calamus. NCBI lineage: Eukaryota > Viridiplantae > Streptophyta > Magnoliopsida > Acorales > Acoraceae > Acorus > Acorus calamus. The sequence goes on along the minus strand of CM060867.1, from coordinate 9,863,670 downwards.
TTAATTAAATGTGCCACAATGTAAGGAAAGGACGAAGACATAGTATTTTTGAGATTTCGTGTTAAAAAAAAACTATGTGACAATTATTGAAAACATAGAAATCTATTTGAAAGTTTACCTATATTTTAATGGTTTCCCATTAGACTTTAAAATAAATATTTCCCACTTTTGGCATCCAATATTTTCAAACATATCATCATATATCCAAAGATAATTTGACCCCAAAAGGACCAACTAAATTACAGATGTCATCAAATTAAAGTTAGACCTTTTAATGTGCCTGTGCACATGCATGATGCAATGACGGTGGCCTCACAAAAATGCACTATATATACAAGTATAAAATGAATCACTTGCACCTAAAGTCAAGTCTTTTTATTCCAAATGCATGCGTGCGCGGTACTTGAATTAATATCCCATACTTTCTTTACAAAGCTATTAAAAAAGTATGCTCATATATTCAATATTTATGGACCCCAATTTTTTTAATCTACTATATATTATGTATATAGTAAATTGAAAAAATGTAAGAAAAGATATATTTAAGCTATTCAAGTATATACAAACATATAATAGCCACATGAATAACTCTCCCTAACATTTCTTTTAAAAAATAAATAAAAGAAAATGATATTATATATCCACCTCAAGCATTTTCATTTCTTCTTCCCTCCCTGTGTCCCTTAAGTGTAAGCGACGTAGATGAGACCTATGTTTGATCATATACATATTTCATACAAACATTTATAAGTATTCACATAAATATATGTTTACATGCATCTATGAGATTTGAGGTCCCCAGTGGGTGGGGGGCCCTGACGGCCACTTAATGAGTCTAAGGTCAGGGCTTGGACTAAATAATAAGCCACCTTTTCTTTTTCACTTCTATATAGAAACAATAATTGATGAATCACAGTATATTCTTATTAAATATCATTTAATATACCTTCATATATCGTTCGATGTGACATTTTTTAAATAAAATATCATATTAAATTTAATTCATAATAAAACAATATACTTTTTTTTTATTAAATCATATAAATACCATATTAAAGAAAATTTATCATTTAAAAAAATTAAAACGTGTGCGAAACTGTTTAAGACAGTATTGTTCTCCCTTGATATTATTACATTCTTTTATAAATAATTTCTCCCAATGGCAAAAAGGCCAAAGGCAAAAGCAAATTAAAGTGAATCCACGTAGGAGATGCCGAGGAGTGAATTATATATTATTATTGTTGTTGTTGTTTTGGTAGAACCGTAGAATAGTGTATAATATAATATAATATATATGAGTTGTGTAGTGTTTGAAAAAGCTATATATACTGGTCAGCACTGGGTAAAAGAAAAGCCTGTACTTGGAAATAAAGTGAAACGCCATTGATACCTCGTTCAGTAGGTGTGTGTGACTTTCACTCCTCTTTTGCACGTGAACTGCTCCTTCTGTTCTGACTCTCTCTCACCCACTCCATCACTTCAACTTCGAAGTTCAAATATACAACGTGCCATTTCAGGGTAGTTCCTTGCATGGGTGCCATGCATTTCCACATTTTTATTCCACTATACGACGTGGTGCAATTCTCCATCCACACCTGTTTTCATCATATGGACCTCTCAGGCTAAATTAATGTCAAGGTTATGGTTATTACATTGAACCTAGATTGATAGAGTTACTCTATTTTTAACGAGCAGAAGTCTCACAGTTCTCGTGGATTTCAAACTCAAGTAATTTTCGGTTTGTCCAATGATATTGTCCATCTAGATCAAATTAGTTTAACAAAAGAATAAGTGTTTTAAGGATATATTATCCTAGTTTTAGATGATTTTTTTCATATTTGTTAAAATCAGAATAAAAAAGAGTTAAATATTATTTTATCCTTTAGTTAAAATAAAATACCATCATTTTAATTTTAATTAAAATCGAGACAACTACATCAATTTTTCTCATTTAGTTTTTTTATAACAAACATAATAAATTATTATGCAATCATTTAGTATTTCACTTATTTCTTATCTCACCACTTATTCATTTATCAAACTAGTCATGGGTTTTTTTTCAATACTAAGAAGAAAAAAAATTAAAACAATAATGTGGGATCCCTAATCACCAAAAATATATATATATGCCAAGTATGTATGGTTCATTTTTGTCACCTAAAATACGTTGAGAATTGCTGTCAATATATATGTCAAAATATACTTTATTATTGAATACAAAAAATATACAAGTATATACTTTCATTTTTTTTATAAACATATTTAATCGTCAACTATATATATATTTCAAAAAATAAATAAATGAAGTATATATTTTGTTGAAATATTTTATTATTAATTATATATAAATGGCATGTTTTATTATATGAAATGTACACATTAAAGAAAATCAAAACATGTGAGGGTCACATGTGAAACCCTTCATTTGTTCCATCATATTTTGAGTGGATTATAAAAACACGATGTTTAGTTTGATGTAATTAATTTAAATTCAAGGCGTTTTAAAAAAAATGATATTAATGTTTTTTTTTAAATGCTTTTAAACGAACCAAACCCTTACCCAAAAGCCACCCACAAAACATAATATACATGAACTAGTTCGCACATCCGTCCATAAAAAATTGTTCATGTAGTACTTATATAGCATTTTCCTTCTCCTAAACTATTATACACTAATAACAAATTACTTAAGCTACATTTGGATGTACGATTAAAATGCTGAGATTTTTAGAATCATGCGTTTCAAACTCACAGCTTTGTTTTATTGGTTTTTTCAGACGCAAGAGTTTTTTACTTAAAAAACCATTTTTCCTGTATTTACTTGTGATCACTATCTCATCACTATTTAGTTTGATTAAATATATATATTTTCATTATATGATAATAAAAGAAAAACCCTCCCAATGAACCCCCTTTTATCTCCTAAAATTCGATAATATTTTATAAACCACATCCCCGATTAAATTGAAATCCCCTCTCTCCTAAAAAACCTCCCAATGAACCCCCCGTGGATTCTCTACTAAAAATTGAATTTTTTGTATTTATAACTGTTGATGGATTACCCAATTATGCTCTCTCTGTCTCTGTTTTTATTTTTTCTCTCTATAGATTGATGGAATCAATCAACTCTTGTGTAGAAATCCTTGATCCATCATAGTTTAGTTTAATTTGATCTTCTTGGATCCCAATACTACTGAGAGCTGGTTTGACAAGGAGATAAAGGAGTCGGATAAGGGATAATTATGGGGATCGATAAGTGAGTGGAAAGATAGTTTATCCCCGTTTGGTATTAAAAATAATCTGAATAAACTGCGAACAATTGTCTCAATTTTAAAATGAAAATTGAGATATCTCGTTTCACTTAAAAGCTGAGATGACATTTATCTTCATTTTTTATCTCAATTTTGACAAAAATAAATATAAACAAAATTGATATATTTTTTATTCTCTAAAATTAGAATAATTTATCCTCAAAATCTTAACCCCCATATCACACTAGTCCTAAGAGACAACATTATTCATGGGTTTAAACACAGGTAAACATCTATTCAAATTTTCTTCATGTTTTCACATGGTATTTCTATATATGGGGAGTTCATAATCAAAGCAGGCAATTGAGAAAGAATGTTCTTCAAAATATGTAATTATCTTATGTGTTTTTCGCTGCTTAATAGATCTTATTTCTTTCTTTTCAAATATGTAAAAATGCATAACCTCAAAATATTTTTTTTTATAGTTCCATATGTGTAACGTCCTAAACTTATACGTACGATATTGTCCGTTTTAGCCGGAGTATGCAGTTTTAAAAGCCGTCCCATATATATATATATATATATATATATATATATATATATATATATATATATATATATATATGCAATAAATATTTAATGTTAGACCAAACCACATTAATTTGGCTTCACCCTTCATTGGGTGAATTGATGCATGACTTCAAAACCGTCACATATAAAATTTGTGTTCTTTTATAAATACTAGACATCCTCTTCCTTGGACAGGAGATAAAACCATGAATTTTGTCTCACCTCACCCCTCGATAGGACTCAAAAAATTAAATTCAGCTCTCTATATTATTATCCATAATGTTCACCGATTAATTTGTGTGTGCGTATAATAATTTATCACAAGCATCAGACTGAACTTTTATTAGAAAAGAAATGGAGAGAGAAAGTGAGAGGAGTTACAGTTTTTTATTTTTTTTGGAAACAAAAAAGAAAAAGTACAGTTATTATATGGATACAGAAGTGCCACGTCTATCAAAAGTACAGCCTTCGTCATTCACTTATTTATTACAAAATTAGCCTTGCCAAGGAAAATACGTGTCAATAAGTACGCATTGTTTTTCTAAATAAAAAAATGCCTATCAAAATAAATTTAAAAAAAAAACTATAATTTACCACTCTGAAAGCCGAAATTTACTACTCTCTACTCTCTTCTTTTTTTTTTTTCCTTTTTATCAATCAATCTTATAGAGAAACTATGCGTTTTTTTTCTATACGAAAGTTATAAAAAATTCACGTGACATCAAATGAGATCATACGACATAGATAGTAACAAATGTAGGCAATTTTATTTTGATTTTTTTTAAAGTATCTATAAATTATAAAATTTAGTGATAGATAAAATAAAAAATACAACTATATAATCACCCTGGTACTGTATCAATGTGACAACCCAAACCGAGGCTAAAAAAACAACCTTATCATGTCATTACCACCCAATGCGCATAAAAGTAAAAAAAGAAAGAAAGAAAGAAAAAATTCAAAGAAAGCAGGCCGGACATGGCAGCTCATACCAATGAAAACACTTGGATGAAGTTGAGCTCCGAAAGCGACTTCGCATGCAGAATTATGTTTTTTTGAAAGGTTTCCCGGGTCCCTCCACCCAGGCATGCATGCAAGAACAACAGACTCTCTACAATGCCCGGAAAACACAAACACCATTCATGACTTTTAAACCAACAAATGTTGCTGTTGGAAGGAGGGGTGTTTTAAGTGTGAGACACTGTGTGTTTGGAAGATGAAGCAACAAAGCACAGCTGCTGCCCATTTATTATTCTTTTCTTTTCTTTTCTTCTCATGGTTGGCTCCAGCTATGTAAAGTTTATAAATGCAGAAAGTTTTGTGTGAGAGATGCTTTGGATGAAGGTACAATTGGGGTGGGGGGCAGGGCAGGGTTTGAATTTGAAATTTTTTTGATGTGTGTGAGTGACATCATTAATTAATGGGGGGGGGGGGGGGGGGGGTGTGTGTGTGTTAAGAAAGTGGGGGAGCTATATAGGGGATGTGATGAAGAGGTGAGAGAGAGAGATCTGTTTAGTCTGCACCACATGTTCTCACTTGCAACAACATTATCCCTGTTATGTTTGTACCCTCTCCATCCAAACAGTGTAACTTAATTAAAGAGAGATGCCGAGTATATTGATTATTGGTATGGTACATTTCAATGTTTGTTTCGGGAATATATAAGAGGGTGGATAAAGAGATATTAAGCTTAATTTTTTAAATAATGTTTAATATGTTAGAATAAACTTTGAAATGTTTATCCAATTGAAATTATAAATATGTTTCAAATACAAATGATCACGAGGGGTTGGGTGAGTTGGGTAGGGTCATGATCGAGTTTATTTCTTGTTGAAGGATGTTGACTCTCACCTAATTTACCTTGGCATTCATAGGAAAAAAATTCTATTTAGTCAACTGTATAAATTCTAAAGATTAGTCATTACTTCAAAGGCCTAATATATTTGATAAAAAAAAGGGACAGATATAAATGACAAAATTATCTAAACTGAGAAAAAGAATAGCAATAAAACAAAATCTAGTTCTTCTATGTCTTAACATCTATTTTGTTCCCAAATAAGCTATGAGAACCCTGTTGGGCTTGTTTAGTGAGATAAAACAAGTGATTAAACCACATATATATGTATGTGCAGCACCATACATATATCCTTGACTAGACTAGTACTAATAGCTAAAAAACATTTGTTTCATGAGTATAAAATCTGATGTGCATGTTTAAATAATTTTAGATAAATCTTGATAACTATTGGAAAAGGGTTAAAATTATTTATCAAAATTTATTTATGTCAATGTATCAAATGCACTTCCATGTCACTTAAAAATATTCCGTTTAACATTTTCATACTTATCCCAAAACATGGAACGTGTCACACATGTTCTCAAATACAAACAACTAATTATCATACTAAAATTTACAAATCATTAATTATTTATCTCTTACACACAAGTTATATTCAAATTATCAACATGAACCAAAATATAAAAAATAATTGTTGTCGATGAGAATAACATAAAAGGCACTAATTTAGAAGAAAAATATTTGTTTAGCATTGATTTTTATGTATTCTGATAAAACTATTAGGGACAAATAGCTCTGCAACTAGTGTGATTGGTTCTTTTTAGGGTTTTCTTATTAGATGCGACTAGTTCCCTTTGTCAATGGACCCAGTGTAAATATTATTTGGAAGAGCTTTTATATTATTGGCTGTAACATCAGTGTTAGAAACCACCAATCATTCATAAAATTAGGCTTTCATGTTGGATAACCTTATTAGCTTTGGCTGTTAAAAGCGCGGAACTTTATATTTTCTCCCATGGCTTCTAATTATATTCAATTTACCAAACCACCTCTTATCAGGTTGGTAGAGATACCCCCTTTTCACTGAAGAGTCTTGAATTCAAATCTTGCTTCTGTTGGTAAGAAAAAATTTGACCAGGAAATAAATAAAATAAAATTTACCAAGCAAAAAATTAATAATTATATTCAATTTCGCCTAGAGGCCTTTATACTTAGCCTCGTCTTTAACTTTTGGATCATATGCATTTTGAGGATGTTATACAATGAGAATTAATCTTTACTTAAACTCACATGATCTCAAAAAAAGAGTAAAGTTAAAAGTTGGACTACAAGGGGTCATTTAAAAACATATTTAGGTGAGTTTTTGCTTTTGTATAAATTAAAAAAGAACAAATGGATGTATGCACTTTTAAACAATTCCAGAAAATCTTGCTTAATTAAAAAGTTTATTTCATCTTTTAGTACAAAACACATGATTTTTAAAAAGAAAAAAAATTGAGCATCATAGGAATCAAGTTTTCTATTATATGCAAAATTATATATTTTCAAAATGGGTTTCAAATGGATAAGAATCATATTTTTGTTGACTTCTGTTGAAAATTGGTTTATACAGCTTTTGGAGGTTCAATTTTTACAGGAGTTGTATTTGATCCAATCTTGTATCCTAGTTTTTGAAGAAAGCAAAAGAACAAACTATATTTTTTTCATAAATCTAACAAAAGTATGTTTTATGAAAATCACTTTAAGTAATTTTTCAAACCCATTGTTAAATTAACTAAAACATCTTCCCTTTGAGTCAAACAACAATCCCCTTTGAAAGCAAATTTTTAGAACTTTTTTTTTCTTTTCATAAAAGCTATTTTCAATCACTTTTTTATATTAAAATTGACTTTTAACTAGTTTTTCATGAATAATTGTTTTGTTGCCTTTTGACACAGTTAAAAAACTATCAAACAAAAAAAATAAAGTTTAAAAATCCATTTGAAATCAATTACCCAAAATTTGATTTTGTAAAAACAAAATCAATTTAACATAGTTTGGGTGATTCTGCTTTTATAGGAAACTAATACCTGCAAACATGTTTTCAATCACCAAAATTTTGATTGATTAATTGAAAAGTATGACTCGACATTTTTTTATTATAAATGTTGCTCTAGAACAACTTATTTTAAAACTAAAATAGCATGTTTTACATAAATAAATTTTCAAAAACAAAAAAAAAAAGATTTTTTGAGAATCTACCCATTTTCCCAACCTTACCCTTAACCCTTTTCCCCTGATTAAGATTGCTTTATTCTAATATCATGCACTGACTCTACCAATGCTGATAGAATTAGGGGTCTGTTAGAGCAGCACATGCAATGCACATTGTATTCAAATAGCTAGCTTTTTCGATTTTATGGGGTTCCTTGAATGTATTTTTTAGTGTGACATGATGATCGATTTATCTATATATTGCGAATGAATATTTCAAGGATAATGTTATGTATGATCTGGTTTTCAGTTTACACATGTTTTGAATTTTTAAAATAGTATATTTTATCTAATAAAGTATAAGGTTTTATAAAAAAAATAAAGCATATGTTCTAATGAACTGCATGTATGTATTACTAGAACATGTTAAAAAAATTTATTTGTTCATATATCTCGTTAATGTGAGTATATACTTTGTTATTTTTCTATCGACACATATAGCTAGGATTAGAATTTAGGTTAAAAAAAAAAAAACTGGGTGTAACATGTACAACACTCATATTTCAAATACAATTTAACCCATCTTGACATGCAATCTAAACTAAGGAAACCTTTCACAAGATACTGAACTGTGATGTTGTTCTTTTGCGCGACATTAACTTTTTATGTTTTAGAATAGGAAAAAATCCAAATAACCCCTTGTAAACTGTCTAAAATCTATATAACTCACTAATTTTCTTAAAGTTCATATAACCCCCTGAAAACACTCATGTAAATCTAAATAACCCCCTTAGTTGAATTTTCATTGACATTTGAGGAATATTATGTAAATATTCTGTTTAGTTAACCCTAACTGAAAATACAAAATACTAAAAAATGCAATAATTTGTTAAAATGCGGAAACCCCTTTGTAAATAATGATTTTGTATATCTGGATAGATTATAAAACCTTATCTAAAGAAATGAAATCGTCTTTTACAGATGATTTTTCATATTTTTAACACATTGTAGAGTTGTTTTGTATACTATATTTTTACCTTGGGTCAATCAAACACAATATTCGTAAAATAATCATAATCTGTTAATGAAAATTTAACTCGGGCGGCTATTTGGATTCACACAGGTGTTTTCAGGGGATTTTATGAACTTCCTGAAAAGTCAGGGGGTTATATGAATTTTTCCCTTTAGCATAATAATTAGAACTTTAGCGGTTTAGCCTCATGAGTTATCCAGGCTGGAAAAGATATGAAGGCATTCAAAAAATGTGTAAGGTGATCAGTTTAAAAAATGGATTAAATTATATTTTAATGTATCAAGTGATATTCTCCCTCCCCCCCCCCCCCCCCCCCCCCAACATGTCAAATCCTACATTGGGGCATTGTTCAAAAAACAAAAAAAACACTCACAAGAATTATAGGATATTATTGTCCACTGAATCACATGTTAGGATTGTTAGGATAATTTGAGTAACTTAACCAAGTGAAAATACAAGGAGAGGAAAGAGTCATTTTTGTAGGTTATTTTAGAAATTATTTTGATGTTTATTCTCATTCTTCGTTTTCTAAAACACCTAAAAAAATTGTGTTTAAAATTATTTATTTCTATGTTTATTCTTAAACATTATATATAAAATTTCTATTTTTACAAAATTGCAATTTTTTTTATCAAATTGGTCCTTATTAAGTGCCTACATATATAGGCACGTGTAAAATGGAGATGCCAAGAAAGCCAGAGTTGAAATTATACATAGACAATTATGGGGTCTTAATAAGCATGACAATTTGATTGTGTAATCCTGTCAAGTGGGACACACGATATTTACCATTTACTATTTTCTTATCATAATTATCTAATAAAAATAATCTTTTGAATTTGAGATCAAAACTGTCAAATTTATTAGTATATCATAAGAATGACTAATCTCCTAATTTGTAGTTGATCGAATAAAAAATAATCAAATGGATAATGAACCATTTGGAACTTGATAAAAAAAGAGATCATTTATTAGGTCCTATAAACTGATTTCCACATAAAGAAATGATCATGTTTATACTAAAATGAGTAGGTGTCTCTCTGAATTACTCTCTTAAGACATGATAATTGTCCAATTTCTTGGAGGAGCATTCGCGATTGATCCGGGCTAGTTTTTTGTCAGGCACTGACAGCGGCTTGCGGCACACTAGCCACGTTCCTATGGTCAAGCGGGAGCCCAAATACCACTACTCGTGATATCCCTTCTCCCGTTTTGGGCATGGGAGCGGGGTTTTCTTCTTCTTTTGTTTTTTTAGTGTCAAGCTTAATTACTTTCTTTCTTTGACTCTCTCCCCCCTTCTGCTAACTCATAGGCAGGATTTAGACTTATGTAACAATTCCAAGTTATATATAGCCTATCTTTTCAAACAAAAAAAGACATGATAATTGTATAAAATTCAAAGGTAAAGTTGTTTTGATTTATATGTGAGAGTCTCCAAAGAAAAGTTAGTTAATCAAATTGAAGAGATGCCCTTAAAAAGTCAAAGGCAAATGTCTATTTAAGGAGTGAGAATACCTAAAAAGAGGAGTTTCTCAATCACCCAAACGTGTTCAGCCCAACATCAAACTGTGCATAGTTAGATATTGGTAATAGAGATGACCTTGGTCACCATCAACCCCATCACATAAATGAAAGTGGGAAAAAAATACATTTATAAGACATCATTATCTTATAATCAAGCCTTGTCATCTAGAATCTCTTTGCATCTCCCCTTCAACATTTCCTCCCTCACAGGTTGTAAAGCCATCAGACTTCAAATAAACCACATGTCCTTTTAAATGGGTATCCAATCTTTCACTACCCAACGCGTGTCTTTGGAATTTAAATAGAGAATTTTTTCCTTGCAATTGCAAATAGTCACATATCCCATTTCAATGAACTCCAGCCTCCAGGTCATCTAAAACAGTACATAAATTTTTTAATAAAAATATACGCTTTACTGTGTTGTATATATTCTATTACAATTTTTTTTAAATACACTCACTCATTAAAATACATATTATTATAAAAATTAAAATATACATTAAAATACACTAATACATTTTTATTTTAAAAATATAAAAATTATTTTCATATAAACACTTACGAGCAGTTAGACTACAAACAGATTGAATTTCTCAACCCTCTACGAAATAGCCATGGGAACTTGATGTGAGTTTTCCGAGGGCCAACATCAAATCCCATCTTTTATTTGAGAGTCTAGATCCACTTAGACCTAATATCATCAATACTATCAATATCGAACCACACATCCTATGAATCGAACCACACAAAAAGTGACACTATACCCAACAATTAGTTGTACTGTTCAATTCATATGGTGCATACGCAGTTCAATACCGATGATATTGATGGTATCCAGGCTTAACTGAATCTAGATTTATTATTATAATCAGGTTAGAAAACAGATTTAATATTTCAACCCTCTATGAAATATCCATGGATACTTGATATGAGTTTTCCCAGGCCAACATTAGATTCCATCTATTATTTCATAGTTTAGATCTAGTCAGACCTAATACCATTAGTTTCATTAGTATCGAACTGCACATTCTATAAATCGATCTATACACTGTATAATTCAATTAATAAATTGAATATTTCGACACCACCGATGACATTGATGGTATCAGTATCTGGATGGATCCGGACTATAATTTTAATCCACCTACAAATTAAAAGAAAAAGAAGTTGAGTTCAGTAGAAGCAATCAGCAATTGCAACCCTCATCATCAGTCGTCCTCTAATAATAAATAAATAAATGAGAGAGAGAGAGAAAGAACATATTGAAGAGCGAGTCGACACAGAAGAGGAGATGAAGAAGATGAATCGCGAGAAATTGATTCGTCCAAATGGGGGGGGGGGGGACTCCGCCCCCACCTGATCGGATCTCCTCCTCATTCAAAGACTCATGAACTGTGAACCCCCCCTCCCCCTTTCATTGCGAGAGACACGAACAGACGATAAAAGACAACCCACCATCTCGATTTTTAGTGCGAGACCAACAAGTACAGTATGGAAAACGATACTTCAATTCCCCTGAAAAAATATTAAATTTTTTTATGATAAATTACAGGGGGTTTTCATTCATATCGGGACGAGACGATAAGGAAACCCCCACCTGTGATGTTATTATTATACGGATGTGTTTTTATTTTTCTGATGGAAATAGTATATGTATGTATTAAAAATAATAATATGGATCATACCCTTCACATGCAGAGGGAAAAAGGCATCCATCTCGTGCTCCTCACTCCTCACTCCTCACTCCATTGGGGGGTGCTGTCTTGTGATCACCCTCCGGTGAGGTTATGGAAATGATGGTGTTTTTAGAGGGTATGTTTGGGATGTGGAATAACTGAGAATAAGAGAGAATATGGGATAATTGAGGGGGAAAAAAGGCCAGTGTCTGCATGAATAAATTAGTACAGTGGTTTTAAAAACAATTATTTCATGTAACATTTTCAGGCACATTTTAAAATAAATCATATATATCATATTACATTTATATTTCTTACACATTCTGAAACATAAAGAACTTATGTATGAGTATAATTATTATTTTAAAAGTTATAATATCTTATTCATCATTTATTCTGTATATGCAGGGTGAAACAAATAATGAAATATCATTTTTATATTTTTTTATTGAGAACAAGAAAAAGTTAACCACGCAAATCATCGTTTATTTTGTATGGATAGTTATCAATCCCGATATAATTACCAGGGGTCAATAATCACACCTCAAATGTAAGGTTGAGATATTTATATTTAATACAATGAAATTAATATAATTTCATAACAAAAAAATAATTACATATTTTGATGAATTACATGTATCAACATGTGCCAAAAATAAACTTCATTTAAAAACATATATTGCAGGACTCCATAAAAATAACTACTCATATTTTCAAATTCACCAAGGTGTTTATATATCCACCCACTCATCAAGGATTTATTTACTGTAAATCAAATGAACATGTGTAACATCAACACTTTCACATAAAAAATGATCAAACTTGGTTCAGCATGCAATTATCCCACACAAAACCTATTCATGTCCTTGGAAGTTGACTATTTAAAATCTTTGATATCATTAATAAATAAATATTTCTTTTTAAGTCTAATATATTTTAAAATCTTTTATTTAAAAACAACTTCTATTTTTCTTTATTTAATTAAAACGCAGCCTTTTTATCATTGATTCTAAAAAACCGTGGAGGAGCCAGATATTTTTCTAGAGGAATCTGAGCGGAGCAGAGCGAGTGAAACTAAGGCGGAGGATGAGCAGCGACGTCCGTCCTTCACTTCGCTTGAATATTCAATATATCATTGAATCACGAAAAAAGAAATATAAATCTTTGCCATTTATGTCTCCATCAGTGGAAGGGGTCCGATTCTCCAGTTCCTCCCACTTCTTCGAATCCTTAATTACACGCTCTCTCCAACCCAACAATCCCTCCATCACTCCCCGACACTGAGACCTCTCCATCGAGAGACACTGAAACCCCATTCGGAGACAGATTTCCACCGCGAATGGAAGATCCCGTCCGATCGAATTGCTGATCGATCCCCCGCAAAATGCACCCCCTCTGCTGCATCTCCATCGACTGTCCCGGCGGCCTCGGCGACCGCTCCCGTCCCTCCGATTTCGCCGATCCCTTGGCGCCGCCCTGCGCAGCCGCCGATCCCGAGGCGGCCGCCGCCGCCGCCTTGGCGGTGGCCGGGGTGTTGTACAAGTGGACGAACTACGGCCGGGGGTGGAGGCCGCGGTGGTTCTCGCTGAAGGACGGGGTCCTCTCCTACTCCAAGATCCGGCAGTCGGGGCCGCTGCTTCTGGAGGCCGCCGGCGGGGACGACTTCCGCCTCATCGGGGACGCCTCTCCCCGCCTCGCGCGGCTCGGTCGGGGAGGACGCGAGGCGGAGCAGGTTAAGGCGATCGGAGTGGTCCATCTGAAGGTTTGAGACACTCATTGGCTTTTCTTATTTTGACGTGATTCACTATTTGCGGCGATGGTTTGAAAAGCAGATCCCCTCTCTGTCTCTCTCTCTCTGAAATTTTTCATTCTCTCACCGACGAGTAGGTTAATATGGGTGACTCGCGGAACACCGTAAAGATTTTTTTTTCTTCTGGGTTTGTTTTTATTTTGCTCCTGTTGTTTGTGTTTTGTGGTGTTTGTGATTGTACGTTTTGGGACTGTTTTTCACTTCCAGTTTTTTTTTTTTTTTACCTGTACGTAGTCTTCTTTTTACTGTTTTACTCGCCGTGAAATCTGAAAACTAATCACATCAGCTCTTCGTCCTGAAGACCGTGCAAAGTTTCTCTTTTTTGTGGGTAAAAAAAAAAAGTTTTGTTTTTTAAATTTTTTTGTTAGAGAGGGGTATAGACAGGATTACACAAGGGGGAGTACTTGTGTGTGTGGGGTGACGTTGAGAGGAGGGCGTGATTGGGTTTTCGGTATACAGTGAGACTTTTGGGGGTGTTGTGTGTGGCTCTGCTGGGGAGCGTGCGCTGCAGGGAGTACAAGGTTGGGGGGGCCCCTAGCGTTGCAAGGCCAATTTTTTTTTCTTACAAAAAAAGAAAGCAACCCATGGGATACTTAGTTGGATACGCGTCTTATCCTGTTTGGGTATATGCTCCCACATGAAAAGGAGAGGGAAGGCAAAACAAAAAATCGGGCGATAATAACAATAGAAGAACCTGATTTTTATTGTTTAGGGCTTCTTCTACGCGGAGATCTGCTGCTTTTGAAACTAGGTGGGTGGTGATCTGTTTTCTTGCTTGCCCCTTTCTTTCATATGATGGTTGGGGTTGCTTTTTCTTTAGTTTTCTCATAATGGGTCTATTTCAAATGTCTTCTTTAACTGTTGGCAGGTAAGGATGAAAATTGTTATTGTGTTGATTTTGTTGGCATCGTTTGTGTGGTTGTGGTTGATGGGTCAGAAGCTTGGTTGATGACCTGAGGGTGGGGTTGGATTGAGTGTGTGTTGATGTGTTTACGGGAGGGAGGCACTGGGGGAGGGGGAGGGTTTGAAATACACGATTTTTGTGCTGCTTTTCGGTGTATATTTTGCATTTGGAAACGAATTCGATTGGCAGGTTTTTTTAATTGGATTAAAATGGGTCACTACCCTATCCATGATTCATGCCTACATATTGATATAATTTTATGTGGGGTTAAATCTTTTTTGCTGATGCAGCTCATCTGAGGTTTCTGTCAGTAGGATGTAATCTATTGTTGTTACTGATTATAAAGTTTTACATTTACTGAAAGAAAGAAATCATAAATTATAGCTCAAACTAAGAAAGGAAAATAAGTGTTAGATGAATGTATTTGCCACAGTGTGCGCTTGGAAAGATGGTCCTTCATTATGTGTATCTAAAGTTTGAAAGGCAATTATGAAGAATTATTTTATACTTTATCAACAAAACAAAGGAATTTTAAACAACTTAAAAGGGGAATTTTGTTGTTGCAGTCAACCACTTCTTGTCCTTTTCTTTTGTATTTTAACGAAGCAGAAAAATTCAAATTTATTTTGGAGCTTGAAATCTGTGTATTGTGGGTGGCTCTTCAGAAGATGTCTGCCTTCATTTTTGTTTTCATTGATTAGTTGCCTATAATTTGAGAAATCAGATATCCTTTTGTAAAGTTAGAAGCTTACTGATGTCTAGTTTTTTTTTTGTCAGATTTCTTCATTTCGAGAGAGCAAGTCTGATGATAGAAGATTTTACATATTCTCTGCTACTAAAACGCTCCACTTGAGGACTGATTCAAAGAAAGATCGTACTTTGTGGATCGAGGCCTTGGTCACAGCAAGAAGCTTATTCGCTCTAAGACCCTTGAATGATAGGACTCCCTTTGTCCAAAACGATGTTTTGTACTCGACTGAAAAGCTTAGAGATCGCTTGCTTGAGGAAGGACTTGGTGAGCCGCTTATCAAGGAGTGTGAGAAGATAATGGTGTCAGAATTTTCGGAGTTGAACAGGCAGTTGAAGCTTATCTATGAAGACCGTTTCAACTGGCTTGGTGCATTGGGCCAGTTGGAGGTATTTTTTCTGCCTAACCCTAAATTTTAGGAGTGTAATTAACTTGTTGGTTTTGGAACATTTGCTATCTTTTTCTATGCATGAATGATGACCCACAAATAATGATTTATTATATTTACCCTGAGAAACTGACCTATTAAGAAAAACAAAATAATTAAGTCCTTAAAAAATTGGTTCCTTTTTCGTTGTTTAGTTTGCTGGACAGCCAATTAAGCCATCACACTTCACCGCAGCATTATTTGATACATGCTAAGACTCCAATGTGACAGTGGGCTAACACCCTCAATAAGGTTGTATCGATTCCATCTATATACAACAGTGATTGCGGGTGGAAAATATTGTTTATTATGTTTTGTATGTAACAAGTTGTTATATCTTCCATTTAATTCATAGACATCAAGGTGAATTTTGGCATTAGTGAATCAATGGAGGCACTGTAGTAAATCATGGAATGGTCAAGTGTCAATTTATGGTTCTCATGTTTGTAGATGATTGTATATGTGTGCCTTTTTTTTTGTATTATTGTGACATTATGATGGCATTTCTATGGCTGAAAGGAAATGCATACTCTCTATCCTTCTCTAGTCATGTTTGCCCAAAGTTTTTGAATCATATGGTGATTCTCTTCAAACTTGAGAGTTATCTTCCTTACATATATCTCTGGAAGCTATCTTTGGAAGCTGTTGGGTCCTCCAAGTGCATTCTACATATTTTGGGTCCTCTTAGTGTAATCTGCATCCTCTATAATCCATATAATGTTGTCTATCTAAATAAATCCATGGTGTATTGAGCTAGTGAGAAAGCTCAAATCAAGTCATGTGCTTTCCACTGTTCCGCTCCAACCCTGCATTGATGAATTGCAATATGCATCCTTGATTGAGTTACTTGAAAGTTTATAATGTATTGTAAATTGTATTTGGAAAGATGAAATGGTCAATTGTTGCACACATTCATTGACAGCTCTCTTGTATGCAAATTAGTTCAAGTTAAACTCATAAGGCATTATTGATATAGCAATGTCTTAACTGACATGCTTTAGTTTTGAGTGGATTATGTCACGGAGAGTTCTCTGAAATGTCTTTAAACTTCTTGTGCAAGTAATTTTAGGTGTTCTCTCCATAGCCTATGCTTCTATTTGATATCTGAATTTTAAATGCATTCTTTTCATGTAGGTTATGGAATTGATTTGCTTGTTGAGTCTGAGGAGAGGATTGCATTTTTGCACGTGCAGGAAGATAATGTGGAAGCTGAAGGCTCTGGAATCCGTGAAGGTGGACTGAAATTGATGAAGGATGAACTTTCTAGCCCAGGAAATGGAAAATTTAGTGGTAAATTTTCCCATCCACAGTAGGAGTCTCTTCATGGACTTCACACATATGACATGGTCCTATAAATGCTACTTCATCGATCGTGCATAATACATGTTCTCATAAATCCTGCCTTCATAATCTTCTTTTATTTTTTATAGGATATTTTTCTCTTGCTTTGCAGTATACATATTTAAAATCTTTTGAGCATTAATTGTTTTTGCTTATCCTTTGATTTCTTTGAATGTTCAGAATACAGCACAACAGAATCTTCGGATGATATTGAAAAGCAAGAGCTTGATGATATGTCCGATGAAGATGAACCTTTATATTTTGACACAAGTGAGTGTTTTATTGACTCTCCTGCTACTCATGGCTCTGTAGAAGAAGTTGCATGCCATGCTGATAAGGGCTCAGATATTCAAAATCACTTCAATAGCACAGAGATGACAGATTTTGAAAAAGGATTCACTGATCCTAAATTCCCATGCATTGAAAGGAGAAAGAAACTTCCTGACCCAATAGAGAAAGAGAAAGGTGTCAGCCTCTGGTCAATGATTAAGGATAATGTCGGCAAGGATCTCACACGTGTTTGCCTTCCTGTTTACTTCAATGAGCCAATATCATCACTTCAGAAGTGCTTTGAGGAGCTGGAATATTCTTATCTCTTGGATCGCGCGTACGAGTATGGGAAAATGGTAAGGGAATATTAGATACTTGTAAATCAGTGTAGTGCCAGACCATTAAATTGTAAGATTGGATGATCATGTGCACAGTGGGATTTAAAAGAATCTTTTTTTAACTTCACTAGTTTTGAAAAGATATACTATTATCATATCATCCTCACCTTGAAAGAGACTATTATTGATTTACTGTGCTATGATGGACATCTAAGGATTGAAAATTGTTAAATCGATGATACTTTTTATTTCGGTGACCAACAATCTAAATCTGTAGAAATAGTAATGTGATACTTCTATTCTTGATATTCCATCTTTTCCATAACATCTTCATAGATGAATTTATGACCAATGAGCCATGGGTCCAAGTTCTAAACTTTGATAGGGATTTAGTTCACAATTTCATGGGAGATGAGTTAAGGAATATGTGTACATTATAGATAGGTTTAAGGTAAGGTGGATTTGAGGCTCATCTGGTCAATGTTCTCTAAGATTTTCTTTTTTTTTAATGGGGGTATATTACACTTGATGGTATCATATGCTTTCAGAAATAAATAGAGGTCATTCCTGGTTATGTTGGTGCTTTTTGCATTTATGGCAGAAAAGAACTGGGACTCATTATTTTCCCTGCTGGGTTTTATTTATGGTAGTTTATTAATTCTGACATCTTTAATTTTTACTAAATTTTTCTCTGCTTCAAAACAGGATTGTTCCCCTTGCTGTGAGCTTGCTTGTAATATATTTGTGGTAAATGCACATTGTTTATAAAGAAAATTATAAATATGTGAAATTACTATCCATAAGTGGAGCTTTTTCAGTAAGCTGTCTAGTTAGCATTCAAATATTTCAAGATGTTGGGTTTAGTCATTTTCTGAAAAGGTTTGTTTTCATAGTTTAGGGAGAATCAGTATACTGAACTGATGATGGAGTGTTGGTCATTCATGATTGGTTTTAAAGGATAACCACACACAGCACTTTGTAGAACTCGGCATATATTATCATTAATGATCCGAAATCGGCATATATTATTATTAATGATCCCTTTACCTTGGCAATCTCATCCCTTTCTTTACACCCTGACATGGAAATTTCAGTAGGCTATTTGAACAGTCACCTTTAGCCATCAATTTGAGTCCACATTAGTCTCTGAGTGAAAATTTTCCAAAGCTTCATGCCTTCATCTATTCAAATATTTTATTGGAGATTCATATCATAGGAATGATTAAATTTGAAATTTCAATCTCTTATGTGTGCAATAACTTATATTCAAATGTAAAACATCACATACAGGGGTTTTAGCATTTTATTCACATCCGGTGGCTCGGATTTATATTTAAAGAGATTCATTTGAGTGGGATTTAAAACGGGGTAAAGTTTCTCAGGTCAAATCATGCATTTCTGTTTAAAATAATTTCTACAGATTTTGACTTAAGCACAATTTTATAACATGCTTTTACTGTGATCTTATTTTGATATAAAGGAGGCCCATGATTAAAATTATTCGAACCCACAACAAATGAGCTTCAACAGTTTCTTTGAAAATGTGTATTTTGCTTACATGTATGTATCATTTTGTATCTAGGGGAACAGTCTCATGCGAATTCTGAATGTAGCTGCCTTTGCAGTCTCTGGATATGCTTCTTCCGATGGTCGTCACTGCAAGCCATTCAATCCCATGTTAGGAGAAACTTATGAAGCAGACTACCCAGAACAAGGGATCCGATTCTTCTCTGAGAAGGTTAGGTTCTCAACATATTCTATTGAGATCAATCAATAGGTAGTTCATGAAATATTAGTTAAGGATTTTCTTGGGTATGTTCTTTGCCGACTTTGCACAGCTCTACTAGAATTGGATGCATATATCTATTGAATTACACTGCCCTACACTGGACAATGCTTAAAAGTTTGTGTACCACAGAGAGAGAGAGAGAGAGAGAGAGAGAGATGTTCACCATATTATACTAGTGCGATGAACCTTCGCAAAAATGAATAGAATATGAGACATGTGGCAATATGGTTAGTTATTTTTAGGTGTGTTTTTTAATCATGATATGATAGAATGCAAAAGGCAGTACCCTTGAATGGAGTATAAGGAAGTGAATGGTGATGGTAACATATGGAGAAACAGATGAAGCTACAATGGAATGGACTGCATGGTTTGTTTCTGCTTGGATCATGTTATTCAAGTCAATCCAGCTTTCATTTAAACTGAACTAAGTTGTAACCTTATTTTTAGCCACTCATTTCATACAGTGCTGAATGATTTGACAACATCACCATCACTGGTAAACAGAAGGACAATAGAGTGATTGTTTGGCAGAGGTAGAGTACTAAATACAGAAGGAAGCGGGGCTGCGGTTTTGGAAGAACGAATTAAGCTTGGAACTTGTAGGCCCCAACCATACAGTGTAACAAGCCTAACACAACACAATCTATGTACTTTACAAGAGGGTGTGCAAAACGAATGAATGCTGGATTTAATGTCCATTTAATCCAATCTTATTGTTAAAACATTTCATATTCTTTGGCAATTATTTAGGTTTTTTTTAGTGAGTGTGTTTGAAATGCCTTTCAATCAGTTTTTCTTGTCATCTTGAAGTATATAACTTGGACTAAGCACATGTATAATCTGCATCATGCCATTCCACATCTAGTAATCAGCAGCCTTGGTAATATCTGATCTCCCGCTTTCATTCACTTTGGGATATGCAAAAAATTAATTTCTGAATATGGGTATTTCTCTCTACTGAATAGGTTAGCCACCACCCCATGCTTATTGCCTGCCACTGTGAAGGTAGAGGTTGGAAATTCTCGGGTGACAGCAATCTCAAGTCTAAATTTTGGGGCCGCTCTATACAGCTTGATCCTGTTGGTGTCCTGACTCTTGAATTTGACGATGGTGAAATATTCCAGTGGAGTAAGGTATTGACGATGTCAGGCAATTTATTTTCTTCCTTGTTGTCCAAGAATATTTTATATGTTGATCATTCCAATCGCAGGTCACAACAACTATTTATAATCTTATTCTTGGTAAGCTATACTGTGATCATCATGGGATAATGCATATACAAGGAAACCGTCAATACTCATGCAACTTGAAGTTCAAAGAGCAATCCATCCTTGATCGCAACCCTCATCAGGTAGAAGCGCACAAAAATATTTTTCATTGTGTTCGCACAAATACAATCCAATTAACAGGACTCATCAACCTTTTCATAGGTGCATGGATCTGTTGAGGATGGCACAGGAAACAGAGTTGCCACATTAATAGGAAAGTGGGATGACAGCGTGTATTATGTCAATGGAGATGTTGGATCCAAGTACAAGAATTCTGATCAATTTCCCGATGCCACCTTGTTATGGAAAAGGAGCAAACCTCCATCTAACCCCACACGCTACAACTTAACATCATTCGCAATTACGCTGAATGAGCTAACCTCGGAACTGCAGGTAGCTATGACATGTTGCATTCATTGCTCTACACTTTTAACACTCCTTAGTCATCTGAACCAGATTTTTTAACTGTTGATCAAGGAGAAGCTTCCACCCACAGACTCCAGACTTAGACCAGACCAGCGACATCTAGAGAATGGGGAATATGAAAAGGCAAATTCAGAGAAACTGCGATTAGAGAAAAGGCAACGCATGGTAAGCAGTCCCTTGCTTCACACATCCACTCATCATTGTTTTGAGGAAAATGATCCAATAACGAAAAGTTCAACCAAATTGGTGACTCAAGCTTGTGTGGACTAATTTCAAAAGTGATAAGATTGGTCCAAAATCACCTTGGTCACCAAATTGGTCAAATTTTTTTTTTCATTGGATCAGGATTCTTGTTTCAATTATCCTAACTCGGTACTCCATCTGCCATTTACTTTTTAAATTGTAGCATGCATTGATTATTTTCATATGGGATGATTTGAAGAGTATGTCCTATAATAGTTGAGGGTCATTTTGTCACCTTTTGTACAGTCAAGGAAATTACAAGAGGATGGGTGGAGGCCGAGGTGGTTCAGGAGGGACAGTGAGGGTGGCACATACAGGTACATAGGCGGGTATTGGGAAGCGAGAGAGCAAAAAAGATGGGATGGGTGCCCAAACATATTTGGGGATGTTTCAGAAGATCCATAGGTGAGGACCTCGGTTTGATTTTTTATCATCTTTTGATCATTAGCCCAGTTGAAAAAATTCCACTTAACAGTTTTCCCTGAAATCTGCAGATAAAAAAATAAGGCAAAATGGAGGCTTTGTGTCAAGTGTGCTCCCTTGTTCACTACTGATTATTCCTTATTTTCATTTTCTTCTACACAATTTGGGGCCTCGATCCATGAAAAAAAAAAAGAATTTCCTTACAAAAAAAAGAAAGAGAGGCTTGCAAGTAAAATGTCTTATAGCTTTGTATGATCAATTCATATTGTCAAGTTTTCTATATTGACAGACCTGTCATTCATTGTGATCTTTAGTGATTTATTAATGCCAGACGCTGAACTTGTTCCATATTGGCATTGTATCTGTTGATATGATTTAGAGGAATTGAAAAGCTTAAATTTTATGGATCTTACTTGGTTTGCTGTTATTAGCAAGCTCAATTTGATTTGTGGTTTTGTATGGGGTCAGAACTCAGAAGGCCTTGGTTCTGGGATTCAGTTTTTCTGTCCCACCCAACCTTACCCATCTTGCATAAGAGATATAATTTGTATGCCAAGATTTATTTTTTCTAAATAAGTAAATATGCTATTAATAAAATGCAAGCCATTATTTTCAGGCTTTTAACCCCATGTGCAATCTTACATCTTTAATGAGATATATCACATGTGTTTCATTAGATGTATCTTTGTTTTTTTTAGTAGTAGGTAGACAATGCGATCCGGTGGAGTATATATTTTCTTATGGGGGTATATATTTCATTTTTATGAAATACATATTATGCATTTTTTTATAAAAATCAAAACCATACGGAGGCTGCATGTTGTACTGCAGAAAGTATAAAGAATATATTACATAAAATGTATAATACGTTAGCATAAAATGTATAATATGTTACATCTTATACATATGGGCTGATTGGAAAAATGTAAAAATGTGTGCATGAAATTTTTTATGACATTTATTTTTAAAAACTTTATATTTCATTAGATAAGTATTTATTTTAAAAAATTTATTGTTAAACATAGCCACGTTCTCAGCCCTAAATACAGTTTTCATCCTTTTTTTATTTTTTAAAATAATATAACTCATTTAATGAGAGTAATGTATTCTTATAAAAAAAATAAAGTACACACTCCAACAAATTATAGGAATCATATTTGGTATATGTAAAAATATTCAGTTCTGCTACATGGAACTAAAAAATTAGGTTCCATTGGTGAACCCTAATAGGTGTCATTCCTCTATTGGTTGTAAAAATTGCAAAGACCTTAATACCCTTCATAATCGATTCAAAAATTCGCTCAATTAAAACATACCCCCAATTAAACCTCGACTCCTATAAAAAAAGGCATGTAGACGATTAAGCAAATCACTTGAAAAAAAAATCGTCCACCTGTATTTGAAAACAAAATGGTGTATCTGAAATTAAATATAAACTCCGACCTGTGTCTGGATGAAAAAAGATGTATCTGGAACAGAATGATATAATAGTATATGAAAAACTTTCAGATATTATATGCCACGAACTAACAATGTAGAATAAAAAATTGCTTAAGCTAAAAAATGTGTCATAATAATCTTTGATTTAGAAAATGTTGTGTTGAAAATAAAAATTCACCTGTATCTGAAAACAAAATGGTGTATCTGAAATCAAATCGTAAGAAAACACAATATGCATGTATAATTCAGATACATATGACGTGTATCTAGATTCAAATAGAAACTCTGACCGCACGAATGTAAACGAGGATTCAAACTGAATGTAAAAAATTAAACATTTTCAACTCGGATCAAAATATTTTTATTTTGATCGAATAGTCTAACCTGAAACGATCGCAATTGATTGCATTACAAACAGCTCAATTCCTCAGAAAAATGAATGAATTCCTCACAAAATCTGTAACACAAACAGATTGATTCCTCACAAAACAAATGAATGGATTCCTCACAAAAATTGGAATCGAGTTTTTGTTTTCTGATCCTCTACATATGACAAATCGATTAATGTATTTCATTTAAACAATTGATTTCAATTGAATTGATTGTTTTTTTTAAAAGAACAACAAAATATAATGAAATCATAACCACCTCCATGAAATAAGGGATCAGTCACATATTAGACTCAGAAATGACAATGAAGGGTAAATGTGAGATTTAAACCTTGCCAAATCATGGGGCTTGGGATGGGCCTATCAGTAGAGGCCCAAAAATCATTATTGAAAAATATTTCCAACAGGGTATATATTTCATTACAATGATAAATGGGGTTGTAAAATGGGCAGTGTAATAGCGCTCCTTTAAAAATGAACTTATATTTATAGTTTTAAATGCAGTCTCATATATCTTAGCTTGTTAACCTCTACCCCCCACTTAATGTAACAAGGTTCACATTTTCTATAAATGATTTCATTCATTCCATTAAAGTATATATTTCAAATTTTATAAAAGTACAAACATTAGATGTGGTATATGATTTAAAAATAAAATAAAATCAAGCGTTGTCTTGTGTTTTGGATTATAAAATAGCGAATGTAACCATTTTATTTTAAAAAATTAAATCATGTTGGTGGTGAGTCATAATTATAAGAAGGAAAATGTTACATTCAGTCACAATTACAAACAATCCCAAACCAGTTCTCCCATGTTTTATTTTATTTTATTTTAATAAAATGATAGGCATTCGGCAATGTTTTATTTTTTTAAAATAATGTATCTCATTTAATGATGTGCATATTTTTATAAATGTGAAATATATAATTCAATGAATCGAGTTATATCATTTATGCAACTTTGCAATGAGTTATATGTCTCCTAATGAGTGGAGGGGCTTAACAAGGCATATAAGACTCCTATCACAAGTTTGGACATTATGATGTAGTCCAATAAATCGTAAGAATCCGGCCCATCCCGGCCCATCAAACCGTCCCGCGCAACAGCCACAAAAGATTCGAAATCAAAACCCACCAGTCAAAGCCTGTCAAACCTAACATTCCATGTTCAAAATAACAATCATAAACGAAGAACACAAAGAGAGAGAGGAAATAAGAGAGAGAAACTTCTATCAACCTCTTAAAGAAGAAAAGAAGATAAAAAAAAGGATTGCTGTAATGGAGAGGAGGGGAAACAGCAGCTCCAACATACAGGCCAAGCTGGTGGGTATGTTCTCCCTTATAGTTTCATATGTTCAAAAATATCTTCCACTAACATGCTATTTCTTTTCTTGTCATGAAATCCATCTTTTTGTTATGAAACTATTGAAGATATGCTACGAGTGTGATCCAGACCAATCACAAGAGGATATGTCATTCGATCACTTTTTTGTGATTGATCCACATCAGCCTGAATCACAAAATTAGTCAATTTTTTTGTTACTAGATCATTTTCCATATAGAGTAATTTTTTTATAATTTTTCTTCTTCTATTGGTTTGTGTTGATCTTTTGGTTTGTTCAAAACCTAATACAGATTATCTTTATTTGGGTTTTTAATCCTGATTTTTTAATGTCCTGAGAATGTCAAGAAATTGTGAATCTGGGTTACTTATTAGGTCCTTTGACATAATTGGCATTTCATGGTCTGTATGATGCCTGAGGTTCTTCATGTGGAGCCTTGAGGAGGTAGGCCAAGGGGAATTTAAGTCGTATCTATGAACAGAGAATTGAATATGATTGTTATATAGATGGAAAAAACTTTGCTACCAGGTGATGCAAATCAAAATTGTGGTGGAAATAAAATGCTCAATGAAATGAAAATTAAGCTCACACCGAAATTGAAGTACAAACAACTTGATAAATTGAGAGCTTATAAGTTTCACTAATACAAAACACAATAAACTCAATTTGAGTTCCAAAAATGGATGCTTTTTCTAACTGAATGGGAGGAGGTATTTATAGTGCTTAAAAGTGGTTGCAAAATCCCAAATTTTAGATGTTGATGCGTATGGAGAAATTTGAAGACAAAGGTCCCAAAAGTGTTGCCAATCGCAGATTTTGAGGTGCCGGATGTGTGTGGAGAAATTTGAAAATAATTTTCTTAGGCCCCGTTTGGATTAAAAAGAGGTGTTTCAGGAGAGTTTGAAATGCGGGGTGTTTAATGAATAAAACATGGGAAAACAAAATGGCCCCTAGCACGATGAACAATTTCTGAACTGGATTGTTGATGGCAATTTATTTAAAGCATCCTTATTTGCTTCAGCTGTATACATGTTTTTTAGTGCTAATTTCTGGACAACTCAAATCAGGGTCCCCCAAGGCCAGGGAAGGTGTTCCATTTAACCACTAGGCCAACAGCCTCAGGAATGCATTGGTAATCATTCTTGATTATAACATTTGTTCACGCGTGTAGCATGAGTTAAAATTTAAAAATGTCTCTTATACTAGGTGAACAAATGGATATGACAGGGTGGTGTGGGGGTATTAATCATCCATCTAAATCAGGCTCTTTGCAACCATGGTTACTTCATCCAGCATGATATATTGTTCAGTGAAGTCATCCTTACACATACATGTGCTTCATACAGGTACTTCTTGGAGATATGGGCACAGGGAAGACAAGTTTAGTATTGAGATTTGTCAAAGGCCAGTTTTATGATTTCCAGGTTCATTTCCATGTCTTGTTTCCCTTCTCTATTTGCTTCTCTATACAAAATTCTATGGTTTTCAGCAAGTATTGTCAATTATTGAGTTTCATTTATGTTTCAGGAGTCGACGATAGGAGCAGCATTTTTCTCTCAAGTATTGTCGATTAATGAGGCCACTGTCAAGTTTGATATATGGGACACGGCCGGTCAGGAAAGGTATCATAGTTTGGCTCCCATGTATTATCGCGGTGCAGCAGCTGCTGTTGTTGTTTACGACATCTCAAGCGTGGTACGCTATTGGAGTTATAAAAGTTATGACCAACTGCTTATCTTTGATTAGCGCCGAGAACTAGTGGAAGCTCAAATAAATGATTAGTAGAAAGGGTGATATTTTTAATGATGGTGGCTATTCTATTAGGCAATCACATGAATAAACTGCGAAATATGTTCCATTACTCTTGTCCAATGCTATGTTTATTCCTACATTATTCACCCGTGATGCCTTTTATGGTTGAATCTTAGCACATGTAGAACAATGGTGCAATAACAAAAGCAAATTAACCACAATTGAACACAGATTTACATAGTTTCGACAATTTTCCTACATCCATGGAGAAGAGGAATTGATTCACTATTCAATTAATCAAGCTACAATATGTTTCCCCAGCCTCTTTCTTCACCACTGCCCATTTCTATCGAAACAATCTTGTATGTTCACCTCTAAAAAATAATCTCTAGCAACCCTAAAAGGAATGATAGGAATAAGGGGACAAAAGACCAAAATACTATTAAAAACTTTTGCGAATAGACCCTCTTCTCCAAAAATACAATACATCTCGCAACATATACAACCATGGACTTAATGGTGGCTTCTTTGGTATAAATTAGTCCCTTCTAAAGGAAAATGTTCCTTTGGGTAAGACAAAAAGAAACAGGATGCTTTAATATTGAACGTTTATTAAAAGATTTACTTGTGGACCAACTCATGGAAAACTCATGTTTAATTAGTATCTAAATCACAAAATAGAGATACATAGAGACTGTAAATTCTGTTGAAATGATCATTGAATGGTTATTCGAGAACCCGAACATAGGAACACAATGCACTCCTTATACACAAGTCAAACATCAAGTGTTTTAAGAGCATTTATCAACATTTCCAGGGAGGAGTAAAAATTCGCATGTAGTGGAAGACTTGATAAAGAAATTAGAAATACTAAATGTATAAACACAGAGGCCACTGATAATAAAGAAGCCTAAATTATCAAATAAAATATCACCTCTATTAGACTTGAATCCAGGACTTTGTATGTTAAATAAAATGAGAATGATGAGCAACTTATAAGATAATGGTGTATGAACAGAAATGGACATATCAGTTCATGTATATATCCGTGTTCATAGATATCATCACAAGTTTCACTGCACTATCTATTTATTGATCTCTATGACATGGAGAATAACAGTTACATGCATGTTATTATTATTATTTTGGCCTTCCAGGATACTTTCGTTCGAGCCAAAAAATGGGTTCAAGAACTCCAGAGACAAGGTACCCCAGTTTCAGACTTTTCCTGCAGTTGAACATATTCTACATATATAGAGTACCATTGCTATTATTTTATCATAAATTCGATTTTTTTTGTATTTCTTACAGTTGGCATTTACCATTTGTTCTATCACAATTTTCATTATTAACACAAAAGGCCAAAACTCTGTATTGGCCTCCTTAAAAAATACATGTAATATAACGTACAGGAATGTCCTTGGATTACCTTCATTATTCAGCACTGATTGATGTTCATATGCATGAATGGCATTGTTATATGTTTGACTAACTGATACAATAGATGTTCCCACAGTTTTTGAGTTAGTATTATGACCCGTGAAATAAGATGTTTTTTATATAGGAGAGTCCTCCAATATCATCAAGGTTCTTCAATAATGAAAGTGGAAGCTGTGAGGAGAATTAGTATCAGTACTGGATCATGGATTTCTTGAAAGCAATCTGATTCTTATTTTTTCAGTGGGATTGGAAGCTGTTTCAGTGAATTAGTATCCGAATTCATTTGTGGCTCACTTGAAATAATAATAATAAAAACTTTGAAAGCTTTTAACTGTCATATTACAAATCCATTGCCAAAATGCATGCAGTTTATTAGTTTTTTGCACTAGGAAAAAAAAATTGTGAATTCTATACATCCTACTAATTGTGGGTCTTATGTTATTCGAGGTAATCCAAATTTGGTGATGGTTCTGGTGGCCAACAAGATTGATTTGGAAATTAAAAGAGAAGTGGATGTTGAGGTATTGAAATTACTTATGCACTTGTTCTTCTAAGTATTTCTTTTTAAGTGGCTATCTTTTCAGTTGCATTTAAGTCCACAATCAGAAATTTATTTTCGACATTGATCTCTCTCCCACGCATTAGAGCAAAATAGCTGGAAAGACAGACGCTTAGATGTACTAGAAAAGTATAGGGAACATTGTGCACATTACAAAGAAGATATAATGTATAGGCTAATTTTTCTGCCCTATTGAATTAAACATTTATTGTTAAGTATACGTCCAAGATCATTTGAACTTCAAATGCACTGGCTTTGTGATATTGGATTTCCTTGCCATCTGATCTTTGATCTGAATCTCTGTTGTCATGCATCTTTTAATTGACTAGGAGAAGATATGTTAATAGATTTGGTGGATGTGATATGTAATTTGTGATGTGAATGAAAGAAGTATTACCACTGTGAACATATTCGTACAGGTATATAAGTGAATGTCAGTTGACACATAAACCAAACTATAAGCACACAAGCTCAGCTTTGTTCATGCTATGTTATACTGAATTGAATCGGTATAGTTGCTGAATTTCATTTGTAAATTTGTACCAAACAATATGTGAACTGTTCTTTACAGGAAGGAGCACGATATGCGCAAGACAATGGGATGTTCTTCATCGAAACTTCAGCGAAAACTGCCCATAACGTGAATGAGCTGTTCTATGAGATAGGTGACTTCATGTTACAAATTTCAAATTTCAGCTACTCTGTCATGTGTTTGTCAGAGACACCTCCACAAGCATTTAACCTTTGATTTCGCGCCTCCTATAACAGCGAAGAGGTTGGCAACAGCGCGTCCTTTGCACCCTATGGGAATGAATCTACGATATCAGACTCAAGAGAGAGGGAGGAGATTGTTTTGCTGCTCGACGTGAATATCTTGCGATAAAACGTCCCCGTGTATTTGTTTGGAAGGTTGGATTTATTGATGTGTATACATGGTGTTAAAATTTCAAGTACTACTATCTGACATGTATCAAACTTGACATGTATGTTGCAAAGCAGTGGGAGGGAAGTTGGCATTCATGGATATCACATTTAGTGCAATCATACAATAAGTCCCATATTTGCATCATGTTGTTGGAATTTTTTTTGCGCAGTGTTCATTAAATCAATGTTTGAATTGGAAACAGAGATAATGATGCAACTTTTTCCTTTTTTTGAAATGGATAGATTCGTCGTCACTCGTTCCATTTCTCAGTTTCCAAAATCGATTTGTGGTTGACTCGATCGATCAATCACGAGAGAGAGAGAGAGAGATGGGTTGCACTCAGTCGAAGATCGAGGAGGATCGTAAGAACCCTCCTTTCTCCATCTCGTCCGCCTCCGCCTCCTTCCACCACCCTCCGCCCCCACCGGATCACCTATGGCTTCCCCCTCCTCCTCCCCCTCCCCTCACCTTCTCCCCCATTCGCCTCCGTCGCTCCGTCTGCATGCCGGAACTCCCCTCCGGAGACTCCCACCAAAGAGCCCGTGTTGCCACCGCCTCCGGAGACACCTGAGAATGTTGTGGTGGAACTGCCCCAACCACCACAAGTGGTGGTGGACAGGGTAGCGGAGCCGCCGCCTCTCCCACCATAGCAGTCTGACTTAGACTGCTCTTTTGATAACACCAGCACACAACATCGTCTTCAGTGGTTCCGTGTGGGGAGAGGAGCACGCAAAAGGTGTCCAAGACGCCCAAGGTCAACCAGTTGCATTACTACTACAATGACAATCGAGGTGAGTGCTGCATCTGCGTCTGTTGTTTATTGTTCCGAGCAACATAGAAATCTTAGGGCAGTTTGATAACTCTAGTCCATAAGGAGAGAAGAACAAGTATAACTTTTCGTTTCTAGAAATCTAGTTCTGGTAGATTCCTTAGAAGGAGAAATTTGGCCTGGAGTGGAGGATTCCAAATGCTATTTTCCTGGTTGTTCTAATAGAACGAGACGAGAATGACGCCAAAGTGGCCCTTACTGTTAGGATGGTGAGTAGAAAATCTTGGGGATAAGTGTCAAGAGCATCATTCTCGGTTTTTACTCTTGCATTACCAAATTTTTATTATTATCTATGCTTTCTTTCTGCATTTTTGCATATAAGATTAAGGAGTGGCACTTCATTGCTAGAGAGAAATTGATCAACTTGGGGATGCATTCTGCAAAGTATTTGATTTAAGTAAAACTGATATAAAACTACTACTTTTGGGGCCAAGTCTGCGGTCAGTAAGAATGTGCCATCATACAAATATCAATGCACCGAATCTCTTCAAAGCCCTATAATTTAAATGTAGTCAAGCATGTTTGGGCAAAAATAGTACTAGGATGGGTGACCTCCTAGAAAGTTCATGTGTTCCTCATCAACAGAAAGCCAATGGGATGTTTTAACATGGGTAAAGGACTTCGGTAGGGGGACCTCATTTGTTGTACAATGTACATCTTCATCCTCTTAACCAATGTGTTATGCAGGATGTTATATAAGGGAGTCAATCATGGGTTGATCAGATATTTGGAGGTCTCAAGCCAAGGCGCCCGGGTCTCACATATCCAATATGCGGATGATATTCTTTTGAGTGACAATTGGGATGAAAATTTGATACTTTGAAGTTCATCATTAAATGCTTTGAGATGGTCTACAATTTGTAGGTGAATTTTTCCAAAGTAACTTGGTCAGTATAAATTGTCCAATGTGGAGGTGGCATCTCGTGCTAGATGGTTGAGAAGACATGTTGCAGACTCTCCAATTAAATATCTTGGTTTACACCCTGCACATAGGAGGTCTAAGGAAGAGATTTTTTTTCAACACCTCTACTTAAAAGATTTGACAAGAAACTTGAAGCCTTGAAGGTTGTGAAGGAAAATTGTTGATCATGGGAAGTTGACTTGTTCTCTTGAAGACAGTTCTTTTACATCTTCCTCTATAGTTATTCTCTATTTTCAAGATATCAATTGATATTCTTGAAAAAGTGGAGGTGGAGGTTATTGGAAAAAGTTTCCTTTGGTCCAGAAACAAGGAAATAGGAGAGGATCCCACTTGATAAAGTGGAATCATGTTTCTTGTAGCAAAGAGGAAGGGGATTGAGTGTGCCAGTAATATCATTTGGTACCCTTGTTAATGGATCTTCACATGCATCCCTATGCCCTTAACAAAAATGATCTTATATGTGATTCGCATGTGCCATCAACATGATTTGGTGCCTTCTCTCTGTTTTTTTGCAACTTAAATGATGAGGAAGTGGCAGAGTACACAACTCTTTTAGCATCCCTTCATAAGGTGTCATTGGATTTGGACAATAAGACAGTGATTTGGAAACAAGTTCCCCAACATGGCTTTACTGTTAAATCCATTTAAGAAGCTTCAACGTAGACCCTTCACGTGTGATCTCTACTTTCCATTTTGCTCATCAAATTGGAGAGTCGATGCACCCTTAAAAATTTGGCGTTTCATGTGGCTACTGGCTACTCTGGTGAAAATGA
This sequence comes from Acorus calamus, assembly GCA_030737845.1. Taxonomy (NCBI): domain Eukaryota; kingdom Viridiplantae; phylum Streptophyta; class Magnoliopsida; order Acorales; family Acoraceae; genus Acorus; species Acorus calamus. Next base: position 9,831,266 of record CM060867.1, on the reverse strand, counting down.
AAAAACAAGTGACCATTTATGCTATGGATTACCTGCATAGTGCTCATATATGGCTCACGTTGGAGTTGGCCCTTAGTTTTCGAGATGTGATTCAAAAACATAAAAGGTATGTGGGAATGGTTTCGGAAGAATTTGAAAAGAGGAGACATAGAAACAAAGTGACATTTTTATGCTTAATCCCGCACGCGGTTTTGTTGGGGGTATATGGCTTGCAGGGAACGAGTGTACCTTTTCATACGTAAAGAGTTTATGAAGAGAGCAGTTGGGTGTATAACAGTTTCTTTTTGTGCTTGGTCATGGTTTTCCGTGAAGAAGGCCTGCCTTTTAGCATCATGGGGAACAATCGGGAAGGATTTTAAGATTATAGCATAGAAGTATTTATGTGAGGGTCATGATTTTTGGCCTGGGCCTTGATTTTTTTTTTTAATTTGGATTTATCTTGTTGTTAGTTTTTGTTGTTTGATTCTTTGGAGATCACTCATCTCTTTGTTCGGGGGCAACATCTGTTAATATAATCGTTCCAATCTTAAAGAAAGAAAGAATGAAAGACTGAAAGAGAGAGATTCAAAGCTTAAAGTCACTTCTGATGGGGGGTATGCAAAAATCCTCCTCTACATCAAAGGAGTCCAATTAGATAGCATTGGCTCTTTCACTGTATTGGCAAGAGGTTAGAGTAGCTTGTTGGCTAGCTCATGGTTAAAAGACCATCAAGAAAGCTGTCATTTGACCCCTAGATTATATGCACAGGTATAAGCTCAGACGTTGTTTAGATCAGGATTAATCCCCATCAGTCTGATAAAGTTTAAGCTAGCTGCATGTCTGGGACAACACATTGTTGGGGTAATCGGATGGCAAATGACAGGTATGATTAAGAAGAGAGATGGCATTGTCGTAAAAATTTATTTTGTGTTGTACAAGACAAGATGCATGGGAAAGGGGTGCTGAATTGGAAATTTTTTCATGACAGAGTTTTCCAATGGATTTGTGGATTGAAATTGGAAAACTTTCAGTCTGTTAACCAATGTATTTAAACAAAACTTGAGGTGTGGTTTGGCTTGGGGCTGATGTCTGCCTCTATGGCTTGTCTCAGCAAGTCTTGATGTAAAGGCTTTTACCTCAGAATTTGTGTCTTGATGAAATTGCTGGGTGCTGAAGTGGCCATAAGTGTTTGTCCAATTTTCAAGTTATCCGATAAGACCTAGTATATGACTTTTGCTCACAGTGACTTCTGTTGTATTATCAGGTTGATATCGTTCAATTTCAGTGCCACATGGTAGTATTTGACATGGAGAATTAGTACCTTCATCACTGAACTTGAAATATAAGAAGACGTGCGTGGAGTGCTGGTTTAAAAGGGGCATTGAAAGAGAGAATCTACCATGTCATTGACCTCCTTTTGTCAAAAGCATTGAACTATAAATGCTTATGGAGGACAAATCAAAAGCAGTAGTGAACGATAATTCAGTCACTCAGATAAACAAATGTGGTCAAAATGGTTATGAATTATCCGGCATCATGATCATGCATACTTGCAACAGTCAAGTGATAAGCCAGATGCTGGACTCTTGGGAGCAATGACTTTTTTCATATATAAATCTTTGTATAATATCTTACTACGGTATTCAATATTTTAAGAATGCTATGGTTTTTTTCAAATTTTACTTTCTTATGGTTGAGCCAAGGAATGCTATGCAATTTTACACCAAGCTAATTATAGATTTCGGTTATTTCTGTTTTGACTTTTGACAAAATCTTCATTTTTTTTTACAATTTTTTTTATTGTGGAAACAAGTTTCTCATTCTCTTGTTGTATATTTTCAGTTCTAATTCATTTTCTATTCTATTCATGCAAAATTTATTCTCCTATTTATTTTACCTCAAGAAATTCAAGGGATGGCTTAGTGAGGCAAGGGGAATAAAACCTAAACATGTATTTGGACCCAAAATCTTCCACAATAGTAAAAGTCTACAAAACTTGATTATTTCAAACTCATATCCATATCTAAATGAAGTTGATGAGTTTCAGAAGCTGAAACATAATTTCCATGCCTATTTTGATCATTACACTTGAAATTTTTTTTACAAATAAACAATCAGCTGGCATTTTGGTGAAAACCAACTTTTTCTTGATGATCCTAAACAATTGAGAAGTGAACCATAAAACAACTTCAGCAGCAGCTCCACTTTATCCAGCACATCTTATGAATCTATCAAAAAAATGACATCCATCTTTAATCATCACGCTCCAACGGAATATTCATAGAATATTTATCATCTATCAACTGAAGTTTAACTCAATAAACTATTTGAATTTACATAGATGTTTTCAGAAGGTTATATGGATTTAAGAAGTGAGAGGGTTATATGGATTTTGAATAGTTTACCGGGGGTATTTGAATTTTTTTCTTTTTTGAAAAATCAAAACATATGTATGTTATAAATAAGGCTACAAATAAGGCTGACCGTATTGTTTTCATTTGTTTGCAATGCATTGTATCATGTATCAATGCATGAAATATGCAGTCCAATGTGATGTGACAATATATATATATATATAATCGATTAGGTGCGGCGAACGGCGGGTGCGGCAGCGATCATGGGCCGTCGATCACGGGTTCCATCGCATCGGACGGTCGGGTGCGAATTCACGTCGACCGTTGGATACGATGGACCCGCGATCGGACGGCCCACGTCGCGGCCGCACCTACCGTTCGCCGCACCCAATCGCGAGCGTATATATATATATATATATATATATATATATATATATATATATATATATATATATATATATACATATAGAGAGAGAGAGAGAGAGAGATATTTTCCGATAATATGCGGTCGTGCGGTCGCGATCGCGGGCCGTCCGATCACGGGTCTATCGCATCCAACGGTCGACATGAATCGCACCCGACCGTCCGATGCGATGGACCTGTGATCGATGGTCCCGTGATCGCGACCGCACCGACTGCACGACCGTATAATATCACGAGTCTATATATATATATGAGTGATTAGGTGCGGTCGTGCGGCGTCGACCACGGGCCGTCGATCACGGGTCTATCGCGGGTTCATCGCATCAGACGGTCGGGGGCGATTCACATCGACCGTTGGATGCGATGGACCCGCGATCGGACAACGCACGTCGGATCCGCACGACCGCACTGATCGCACGCTATCACTCGGGTGTATATATATATATATATATATATATGAAACGATTGAGTGCGGCGAACGGCGATGGTGCGGCAGCGACACGGGCCGTCCGATTACGGGTCCATCGCATCAACGGTCGACGTGATTCGCACCCGACCGTCGGATGCGATGGACCCGTGATCGCTGTCGTACCCACCGTTCACCACATGTAATCGGCTATATATATATATATATATATATATATATATATATATATATATATATATATATATATATATATATATATAGAGTCGTGATATTATACGGTCGTGCGGTCGAACGGCGGGTGCGGTCGCGATTCACGGACCGTCGATCACGGGTCCATCGCATCGGACGGTCGGGTGCGATTCACGTCGACCGTTGGATGCGATGGACCCGCGATCGGACGACGCACGTCGAATCCGCACGACCGCATCGACCGCATATTATCGGAAATATATATATATATATATATATATATATATATATATATATATATATATATATATATTACTTGTCAAATGTCTAATGAAATGTAGCATATATTTTATTGTCTATTAGTGAAATATGTAACAACTTGAGAATAAACACAAGTTTAGAATGCTGGAATCATCCAGAGAGAGGTATGCTAATTAATTTAAAACCAGAAGATCCAAATATCTTTCTAAAATAAGTATATTTTTGTGTTGTCCAAAGATTTGTAGAGCATGGAAAATCGGAAAGAAGAAAGAGAGCATCAATCCCCAGTTCCCACCTTCAATATTTTCATCCCCACCACGCGGGTGGGGGGGGGGGGGGAGCGCCACTCGTCGTCATCCATCGCCCTCTCCTCTCTCTCTCCCCCCCTCCCCAATCTCCCCCTCCTCGATCTCCTCCGCGCATTGTCCTCTCCACCCACTGTTCCCCGCCACTCTCCTTCACATCCTTCCGCCCTCCTCTCATTCTCTCGCTTCCCCCCCCCCCCCCCCCCCTCTTATCCCCTTATTGTCCCCACCACCTAGTAACATAATTTATGGGTGGTGGGAATGGATAGTGAGTATCTATTCCCAAAAAACATGAAATGAAAAAGCTATTTGTTTTCTAGTATGATATTACAATTAGCCTCATTCATCATTTTTTAAAGAACATTTGAATATATAATATTTTTTAAAATTTGATGTTTAAACATAAAATATTCCATCAATCAAATATAAAAGTAATCAAATCAACAAATTAAGACATCATTTGCGATTAATTGTCAAATAAATATTATTTATACAAAATCAATATTTAGATAATTGATTCAGTATTCTTAAACTTCAATTTTTATATTTTAGAAGTAACAAGACAGAAAATGCTAACTGAGAAGAGTTGGGCCACGGCAGTTACAAGAAATTGTTGACGACATTAGGGGTTGTGATTTTTTTGCAGGATCCCATTTGGTTTATTAAAGTTAGTAGACATGCTGTGAAGACACACGAGGAACTAGCTAAAATGACTAGAAGAACTCAAACATCAATGCATTGTTAGGGACTTGATTATCCTCATATTAGAAGATGTCTAAGTAGGCATTTCTCCACTGTTTTGGAGGGAGTTCCACAACTCATGTTTAGGCACGTCTACTCCCACCAATCAATTCACTCTCCCCACAAACCTAAAAAACAAAAGATATCCATTTATAGAATTAATTTGAACCTCTTTAACCCCACCAACCATTCGACAGTCACCATGTCAACCTTCCTTTAGAACAATCGACAGTCACTCCGTCAACCTTTATTTGATACATTCAACAATTGTTTTGTCAACCATTGTTTAAAACATTCGACAATTGTCCTATCAATCATTGTTTATAATATTCGACAGGATATCTGTCAATCCATTTTTACAACATTCGACAGTTAGTTTGTCAATCTGAGCGAGCTGTTCGATCGTAGAAGTGTCGAACCGTATATTCAAAAAACATGGATACCACTCACCATAACCTATGGTTTTAATCAAAATTTAAAAGACACTAAAGTCATTTCACCACCACCATCACCACCACCACCACAATAAACTTCTACAATCACATTCACATAGCCATATTTAAAAAAAAAACAACTCTCCCCCACTAAACCAAACACCCAATGAAGGAAATAAATAAAGTCTTTTTTTTCATTTGCTCTGTCTTCATCAGCCGAACATCTGAAAATAAGTGGTTGGTCACATGCACCTTCCAAGTAAAGATATTAAATTCTCAATCTTCTTTTCCTAACATGCAAATCAAATCCAAAAATGAAAAAACAAACATGACATGAAATTTCATCACCCCAACAATAGCCTTATTTATCTATCTTCCTCTTTTTCTATATATATATATATATATATATATATATATATATTCAGAACATATTAGACTTGGCTTCATAATACTCTCCTTTTCTTTTTTAATCACACAATGTCATTCCTTCTAACTTTATCTAATTCAATCGGGTTGACTAAAACCCACTCGACCACACATTAACCCAATCGACGATAGTCTTGTCGATCCCAAGTACCCCAAAATGAAAATGCCATGCCTCCTTTGTCGATGGACTTTTTATCGATGTAAACCCAAAATCCTATAAGCCAATGCTCTCACCTCCCCTCCGAGCCTCTGTACGAACAATTGTGGCCTGTAATAGACCCCAAGAACATACACATCGTTCGCCTCGGCCCAGCCTAGGAACTCATCGGGAAAGCACAGTGCACCGGGGGTGTGGACGGAGTGGTGTCCGTCAGAGAGGATGATGACTCTAGGGCACGGGCGGGTGATGGAATCAAGGGAGGTGGTGCTGGAGAGGCAGAAGGAGAAGACAGAGAGCTTTTGGATGCGGCGGGTGATGAGGTGGTGCCGGGGGGGAAGGGGTTTTGGGGACGGGAGAAAAGGAGAGGAAAAAGTAGGAGATAAGTTTTTGTAATGAAAATGATGGGGGCGTGGGTTTAATGATTCAAGATTTAAGTATTTATATAATGGTGAATATAGTAAGAACAAAAATTATGGTTAGTGACTAAAGTAGGTTGGGGGGGTCAGCCAAGAAGTGTGTGGGGATAGACGTGCCCCTCATGTTTTTGTTACACTTCTAATATAATATATAATATATTTAAAAAATTAAAAATTCATGAAAATTTATTCTCTTTTCAATTTTTTATTTTATCTTATAAAAAAGGAACATTTTACTTCGCCAGTAAGGCAGCTGGCTGGGGGCGGCATGCGGCTGGATCCTTTTGTGACTTTTTGGTCATGTATTCAACTTTATAATAAGAAACTTTAATCATTATATTATTATAATTTATTAAAAGACTGGCCTACCTTTCTCCCCTCCTCATCTGTCCCCCTAAAGGAAAAGAAAAACAGAGAAAACGTAACCAAACAAAACAACACAGAAACTCAACACACATCAGAATCCACTGTGCGCTCCCTCCATTTTCGATCCATCCATTCATGATTGATTCTTAAAAATCTCTCTCTCTCTCTCTCTCGATCGATCGATCGATCGATCAATCGAGATGGGTTGCAACCAATCGAAGATCGACGAGGAGGAGGCGGTGATGAGGTGCAAGGACCGCAAGACCCACATGCGGCTCGCCGTCTCCGCCCGCAACGCCTTCTCCGCCGTCCACTCCGCCTACACCGTCTCCCTCAAACACACCGGCTCCGCCCTCATCGAATACGGCCAAGGCGAGGTCCTCCTCGATCCCGCCTACCATCCCCCCTCCATTACCTCCTCCGTCTCCTCCTCCTCCGCCGCCGCCGCCGCCGCCGCTGCCGTCATCCACCACCCTCAACCGCCACTGGAGAACCTCCGCCCTCCCCCTCCCCTCCCCAACTTCTCCCCCCTCCAACGCTCCGTCAGCATGCCGGACCTCCCCGTCCCGAAACCCGCCCCCCGCTCCGACCCCGCTGAGACCATCCAAGAAGAGGAAGACGAGGAGGAGGAGGCCGCCGCCGCCACCACCGCCGCAGAATTATCCCCTCGGACACCTCCTCCGCCGCCGCGCCCGTCGGAACCACTCCCCCAACAAACCTCGTCTCCTCTTCCACCACCATCGCCACCACCACCACAAGAGCAGTCCCGCTGGGACTACTTTTTCGAGAACATCCCGGGCCCCACCCTCGCCGAACCCGAGACCCCGACCCCGCCTCCGGAGATGCCGGAGAAGGTCGTGGTGGAGCCGCCCCCGCCACCACCCGAGCAGGTGGCGGTGAAGCCGTTGAAGAAGAAGAAGCAGAGCAATAGTAACACCGTGCATCACCAGCACGCGGCGTCAACGTCAGCAGCGGTGGCGTCGGTGGAGGGTGGGAAGAGGGGGAAAGCGATGGTGATGTCTAGTGTTAGTCTTATACAGATCATGAAGGATTTGGACGAGCATTTTCTTAAGGGATATGAAAGTGCACATGAGGTCTCCAATATGCTCGAGGCGAACCGGTTGCATTATCACTCCAACTTTGCCGACAACCGTGGTGAGTATTGCTTCCACGCCTGCGACATAGAAATTTTAATGTTAGGATAGTTGGTATGAATACTTGGGTATTAGTGTTTAGTGGCATGATTAGTGTTCTTGAACTACTAAATTTGTATACAAGATGAAGAAATTGGATCAACTTGGCAATGAAGGCAAATTGCAAATCATTTGATCTAAGTAACAGTGAAATAAAAAGTATTTTCTTTGGGTTGCAAGTCTGAGGTCAGGAATAATTGCGTATATGATCAAAGGACGACCATCAAGGAAGAAATCTGGTTAGAAAAGCTGGTTTTAATCAGACTATGCTGTTGTGCTATCACTTTTTGTTTTAAAAAAAACAAGAAAGTACTTTGAAGTTTGAAGGTTATTTTTTTATTACGGGCAATAGAATGATAAATAATATTTGGTGAAATGGGGTCAAATATGTAAAAGAAAGTGCAAAGGAGATATATGAATATGCTACCAAATCTTGTGATTTAGCTAATTTGTTTTCAGCAAAGTGATTACTAGACATTGGTATGGTGGGTTTCATGAAAGTTTACACATAGAATTCATTTTCTAGCCGATATGGGATTTAGTGTGTATCACAGGATTTTCAAATGGGTAAAAAATTTGGACCAGGACCATGGTTGCATGGTATAAGATTTGGTGTGTGTCAGAGGATTTTCTAAAGAGGCAAATAAATTTGGCTGGGACCAAATGATGTTAATATTCAAGTTGCAAATGGATTGGAGAGAGATATCTTTAGAGTTCCCCGAGCTAATAGGGACTGTGTATCCAACTATTGGGAAAAGTTGCAGACAACATGGCTATATGGTATTAGGTTAAATTTATTCTGAACTCTAATTAATTTCTAGATTCAAGAGGGATAACCTGGATCATACACTATTGATATTGCACGCACTATTGATATTTTAAAATTTTCTTATTTAACATATCTCAAAGGGCACACAGAATAAAAAGAATGTTATTCCATTATTAACCGTAACTCTGCTACCATTATAATCTTCTCATAAGATAAATTTTTCTAAAAAAATATTATCTGTTTGCTGTTCAAATTATCAAATATGTTGCATATTCACTGAATAAACAATCCATTAAATGCGCACGCCATCTATGATATATCTTTTTGGTAAGTTCTATGATATTATTGGGAAAATGAGGTGACCGGAGCAATCTAGCCAAATTTTAATGGCTAGTTCCACAAGAGGCGTGTTGGAACATATGGCTCACCCGTAATGAAAACGTCTTCCAACATGAGAACATATTGGGAAAACACATGGGCAGATATTGCCTTGCTCCTAAGGGATTGGGTTGATTTTGGAAGAGGATATGCCATCCACAATTTTGGGGAAATGGGGAATCGATGGTTCAGGAGGTGAAGATTGGTGAACTCCTTACAAAGAGGGTGGTGTAAACCCACCTATGTTATATGAAGAGGTTCCACCGAGTTTTTTAAGCTAGTTGCAGGTCTGAGACAACACCATATTGTTGGGGTAATCAGTGGCAATGGACATGAGTGACAAGAGGGATTGCATTATCGTAAACATTTATTTTATGTTGTACAAGACTGATCCATGAGAAAAGTGTGAGAGTGGTTCAGTGTGATCCTAGAAGTTGATGGGAGATGATGGAGTTCTAAATTGGAAGTTTTTTCACGACTAAGTTTTCCATGGATTTGTGGTTAGAAATTGGAAATTTTTTTTTTTGAATAAAGATAGGAACTTTTATTAATTAAAAGCCCCCGAACAAAAGGAGACGAGGGATCTCCAATAAAATTACAAAAGTACAATTTGAGGAAAAACCCAAATCAGAGAACAAGAAAAAATTGAATCACTTCCTCGTGAACCACAATAGACCCATAACCGTTGTTGGATTATCTTCTTGGAGGATCATCTTCACCCAATCCTTAAGCAAGAATGAAATATGCGCCCAAGTGTTTTCCACATACACCCTCTTTCTTTGGAATAAACATTCATTCCGCGTCAACCAAATACTCCAACACACCGCATGAGGAATGAAAGACTGAAATTTAGCCATATTACTACGGTCCCCTTTTTTCTTTCTCTGACGGAATAGGTTCCATATCTCATCAATATTAAGGAAATTACAAGGCGAACCAATAGCTTCCCCAACCAATTTCCAAATAGATAAGACGAATGGACATGTAAAGAACAAATGTTCCCTATCCTCCTCGGCACCACCACATAGTAAACATGAAGTATCACTGTTGGGAACCCATTTTGCCCTATTAACCTTAGTGAGCACTTTGTTCATGGAGAGTAACCACATAAACGCTCTTATTTTCAAAGGCGCTAGAGTACACCAAATAAGAGTATGGGTGTTCGCAGATAGAATTGGAGATGATACTTTGTTAATCTTCCGATAAAGGGTTTTCACCGAGAACCCAAGAAGAGGTGCCAATTTCCAAATTACCACATCCTCATCTTCCAATTTTAACTCCACTCCTTGAAGAATATCCATAAGATTAGTAAACTCCAGGGCTTCGACATCATTTAAATTTCGGCGCAATCGAGGACACCATATAATAGAGTTAACCCCACAAGTAAAAGAGTCACATATCAAGTCTTCCACATTAGATGCCACCCTGAATAGATGAGGACAAATACTAGCCGGCGAGCGCCACGGAGCCAAGGATCTTTCCAGAATTTTATTTCAACTCCATTGCCCGGAATAAAATTTGAGCATTCTTTAATTGCCTCCGCACTCTCGAGAATATCCTTCCAAATTTTGGATATAGCAGCTCTAGAATGAGGAATTAACTCTAATCTCGTGCATTTCTGATAATATTTCTCTCTAATAACTCGGATCCAAAGCGAATCATGGTCAGCAATTAATCGCCATAGCCACTTGCCCAACAGCGCCTTATTCATATTTTGAAGGTTAAGAACCCCCATGCCTCCGTCCTTCTTAGCCCTGCAGACAAGATTCCACTTAGCCAAATATGGCCCCGAACCTCCATCTTTAGTACCACGCCATAAGAATCTCCTCCTAATCTTGTCCACCTCATTAAGAATGCCGACTGGAATCTTGAATATAGAGAGAAAATAAATTGGAAGGCTTGTAAGGACCGCATTAAGAAGAACCAATCTGCCCCCCAAACTAAGTGCTCTCCCTTTCCACCCTTCAAGTTTTTTGCTGAACCTATCAATGAGGGGTGCCCAATCTTTCTTCCGAAGCGATGAGGTGTGCAAAGGTAGCCCAAGGTATTTGGTCGGAAAGCTAGCGGCTTTGCAATTCAAGCGAGCAGCAATTGAATTTACCTTGTCCAAGGGGATATGAATACCAAATAAATTACTCTTGTTAAGGTTTACCTTGAGGCCCGAAAGAATACCAAAGCACTTAATAATAAACATGAAACTATCCATATTGCTCTCCCTCTCGTCACAAAGGAGAATTGTGTCATCCGCATATTGAATATGAGAAACACGAGAGCCTCCTTTTGTTACCTCGAGACCATGAATCCAACCAAGTGACACTCCTTTATGAATCATACGACTAAGGACATTAGCAACAAGAATAAATATGAATGGTGAGAGAGGGTCTCCTTGCCGAAGACCTCTTCCCGAATTGAAATACCCCACTGCTTTGCCGTTAACAAGGATTGAGAGCTTGACTGTGCTAATACACTCCTTGAGCCACCATAACCATTTTGATGAGAAACCATAATCCTTCAAAAGTTGCCAAAGAAAATCCCACCGAACAGAATCATAAGCCTTCTCAAAATCCAACTTGCATAGGAAACCTGTCCGTCTCGAGTTATGTGCCCCTGCCACACATTCTTGGGCAATCAAGAAACCATCAAGAAGAGATCTTCCTTGAATGAATGCTGACTGGCTGAGGTCCACTAATTCTTTAAGTACACTCCGAAGTCGACTGGCCAAGACCTTTGCAATAATTTTATAAGAACTGTTGAGGAGGCTAATGGGGCGATAATCGCTAACTCGTTCTGCTCCACTCTTCTTAGGAATGAGGGCAATAAAGGTGGCATTGAGGCACCCACAACCTTGTCGACCAGAGTGAAATTCTTCAAACATTTCCATTACATCTTCCTTGACCACATGCCAGAAATGCTGAAAGAATTTAACAGAAAAACCATCCGGACCAGGGGCTTTATCCCCTTCCATTCCCAGAACTGCAGCTTTAACCTCCTCCTCTGTGAATGGAGCATCAAGTGCCAAGCTTTGTATTTCGGAAAGTTTAGGAAGAGAATCATCATGCCAGACCGGAAGCCAAGATTTATCTTTGCGAAAGAAGGATCTGAAATGGTTTCCGATATGATTTTCAATATCTTCCTTAGTCTCCAGATTAACATCACCCTCCATAATAGAAGTGATGAGATTTTGGCGCCTCCTTGAGTTTGCAGTCCTATGAAAAAATTTGGAATTGCCATCACCAGATTTCAGCCATAGTGCTCTGGACCGTTGACGCCAATATTCCTCCTCCTGCCGAAAAATAACAAGAAGGTCTTCTTTGGCTTTCTTCCTTTCCTCTAGCTCCGTGTGTGTTAAAGGTCCATCCTCCTCCTTGATCTCCCAACTTCTTAGAGACTCTTCCAACAGATCTTTCCGAGCACGCCGTTTAGATTTGATTTGTTTACTCCACTCGCTAAGCTTGCCTTTAAGAATTTTGAGTTTGCTAGCCATCTTTCGTGCCCCCTTACAATTCACTTTGGCTGAGTTCCACCACATACGTACCATATCGTGGAAGCCCTCTTCAAGAAACCACCAATTCTCGAATCTGAACTGAGATGAGCGTACATCAGATGCAGCTGATGACAGTAGAATAGGATTATGATCAGAGACTGTTCTAGTCAAGCCCTCCAAAGTAGATAGAGTTGTAAAATCCTCCCAGGCAAGATCTACAAAGCATCTATCGATCTTGGATAAAATAGGAATGTCTCGAAGATTGCTCCAAGTAAACCTTTTATTAGATAAGGGAATTTCTATCATCCCCGAATCCGATATCCAGTCCCTGAAGCCTCTTGAGCCATTAATAGGCCCCGAAAGTGAGCTACGATCAGAGTTAGAAATAATTGCGTTGAAATCTCCCATAACACACCACGGCAGAGTACTGAAACTGCGACAATCATGTAATTCCAACCAAAAAGATTCCCTCAAAGAATCCTCTGTAGGGCCATACACCCCCGTAAACATCCACCGAGCACCACAATTGACATCCTCTAGAATAATAGAAACTGAGAATTGGCCACATTTTTTATCAATCAACTTCCATAGATTACTCTTCCACCCGATAATAATTCCCCCTGAAGAATCAATAGCTGGAAGAAATTCCACTTCAACTGGAGTACACCCCACAATCTGTCTGATCAGCAATGGAGATACTGACTGAGCTTTAGTCTCTTGAAGACAAAAAACGTCCACCTTATGATTATTCAGAAGATCCTTTACCGCTTCTCTCTTCCGCGAATCCCCCAAGCCCCTGATATTCCATGAAAGTAACTTCATTTAAACTGGTGCACTCCCTTATACGACTTGCCTCTTGTACTAGAGGCTGCGCCACCATAATGTTTACGCCTAGGCAATGAGGAGTCACCACAGCCCCAAGAAGCCTCCCCCTTCATCAAGTTTAATAGCTCCCTGTGTCCTCTAGAAGCTTTCCGTTTTAAATCAGCTGACTGTGAAACAACCGGAAATCTCTTTTTGATAGAGTCTGCTGTTCCATGCCATCTCGAAAGAAACCGGTCAGGGGAAGACGAGACTTTAAATCCCAAGGCAGATGCATCAGAAATGATTTGTACATCTTCCTCATGAATAGAGATTTTGTGAACCCATCTCGCAATGTCTGGAATAGGAGATAATATCGGCAATAGAACTCTCGAAGGGTTTACGTTAAAATCATGGATAAAAGAGCGAGCTTTTGATAGAGTTGAAACTGATGGAGCGATCAAGGATGAAGGAGAAGCACCAGTGATTCTTGCTCTATCGGGTTGAGACGAAGAAAGGATATCCGATAATAATCTTTTCATTACCCGAGGTACTGTCGGATTGATCCGGATCCGACGAACTTTGAAACCCTTAGTAGTTGTTTTGGCATTTCTTCTCAGACATGGAAGCAATAATGTTTGATTAAACGGTTCATCCGGATCCGAGGTTTGGGAGCTCGGTATTCTTTCCACAAATACCATATCCGGATCTGCAGAAATAAAATCCGTGTGATCCGATTCCAAAAATGAAGGACTGATTAATTGCTGAAAATCCTGGCCAATTTCCACCACATGTGAAACAGCTGCACATATTAAATTCTGTTTGTGAGTCTCACCAATTCCATGCTTTCCACGTGCCTGACTTTTATTCCCTACGATTTGCCAACTGTTGCTGTCCAGTCGTGCAAGATTTGAGGAGTAAGAGGAATTAATTGCACATTTTGAATTTGAATCCTTCAATAACTGACGACCATAATACCCTGATTTACAATAATTGTGAGAATCAACATTTAAAACAAATCCCGACATTAGTGGATCTGATGTCTCCATTATCGCATGTGCTGATTTGTTGGATCTGCCGAGTTGCCTCTGAGTTTCTCCCTGACTCGCAGCGAGTCCATCTGAGTCCCTGATTCCCTGAGTAACTCCCTGAGTCATTGAGTCAACTTTCTCCTGACTCGCAAGCTCAACCGAGTGAGAATATGGCACTGATTGTGGGAACGAACTTGAGGTCGCATGAAAATTTCCTTTTACTGTATCTGCATAGGATCTCTTCTCCATGGGAACTGGATGAAGAATGTCCACACTAAATGATGATCCTTCGGCTTGCACAGAAATTTCATGTGGGAGAGAACAACCTTGCAATATACCCAATTCCACCTGAACCAGAGGAAATTCTTCTCCATCTCTGATTTCTTCCTTTGCCGAAAGAACCTTCCCAAAGGGCCTTACCAATTCTCGAAGAGAGGAACTGTTGCGCCACATCAGAGGAATGCCTTTCAGAAGCACCGTTCTCTTGGTCAGTGCCTTTTTGATCTTTCCCATATCTGGAAACCAACGATGGAACTCTACCTTCCCTCCATCTAGGCGTAACTGTTGTTCCTTGAGAATCAGGTTCCTAGCGGTGAAAGAAGGGGTTCTGATCAGAAACGAAGCGGGGCTGAGGGGAATAATTCTCCATTCTCTGATGCCTTTCCATCTAGCACGAAGACCCTCTTCAATCACCTTCCGATTCAAGCCGACAGAACCATGCCAATATCCCACAACACATCTGCGAAGAAATTCTTCACTCCTATAAGCCGCCGTTGATTTGTGGAGAGATACATAGCAGACATTCGTGGTTTCCTGCACTGCCTCAGGTGGCTGCGAGACCATTGAGGTAAGTCGGGGACGAAAAGCCATCTTCATTTTAGAAGTGCACTGAAAGCTCCGATGCCCCACTTTTTTGCATTTCCGGCACAACACCGGATCTCTGCAACTCCTAGCCCAATGGCCGAAGCCGAGGCATCTTGAACATTGAGAAGGTTTCAAGCTGAAAATACTTTGACGTGGTGGATGTCTATGACCTGCAACAGCCGCGACAGTGGCCGTTCCTTCTGGCACAACTCTCACCGGATGAGGACCAAGAGGGATCCCAGGCTGGGCCTGAGTGCATCCTTGAAACCTCGGGGGAGAGAGAAGGCTGGAAGAAGAACGAAAATCCCCCGGAACTTTACCCGCCGATTGAGGACCAAGAGGGATCCCAGACCGTGCCTGAGTGCATCCTTGAATCCCCGATGGGAGTAGAGAACCGTCGGGAATCGGATGAAAGTCGCTGGTCATGTTGGATCTATAAATAAAATTCCTCCTGCATCTTCTGTAGTTGCTCCTACTCGATCCAGATATTCCTAGAAATTGGAAATTCAGTTTGTCAACTAACATATTTAAAAGAAACTGGAGGTGTGGTTTGGCATGGGGCTGATGTCTGACTCTATATGGCTTGTCTCAGTGAGTCCTTGTCCTTCTTGTCCTTATTGCAATAGATAATAAAAAAAATTAACCGCTGCTGATGTTCATTTGCTTTTACCTCAAGACCTTGTGTCTTGATAGAATTTTTTTTTGAGAATATGTCTTGCTAGAATTGCAGGTGTAAAGAAAGCTTAAAGTTAGCATAAGTGTTTGTCTAAAGTTTCTATTGAGGCTTCACGGGGGCCTCACAGATTATGTTTGAAAGGGGGAAAATTTCTATTGAGGAGTAGTACCTAGGCGGTTTTTGGCCGTGTGTCGGTAGAATTCTCCTCTACCATCGCCCCGGGGAGACCATATGGCTGTTGTTTTGTTTTCTCTTGTAACTCTCATTCCGGGCATTTGCTTTGATTAATAAAATCACGGCTCATGCCTACCATATTTTCAAAAAAAAAAAAAAGTGTTTGTCCAAAGTTAAGATATCCAAAGAAAAAGTATATGAGTATATGACTTTTGCTCATAGTGACTTCTGTTGTACTATCAGTTGAGTTTCATTCACTTCCAGTGCCGTATGGTAATCTGGCAGACATTGACAAAATGACATGAGGGTGCAAAGGGCCGCGACCCCGCGAGGGTGAGCTAACCCCAAAAACCCGTCCTCAGTTCATGTACACAACCACTGAAACTCGACTGGATCATAAACAATTTAAATTGGAATGGTACGTTGTGGATGTTGAGATGTAGGGTGAGATAGATTCTGCAAATGATCTGGAAAACCAAGGGAGATCGAGAACGCTACACGCTAAACAGCAAGCTTCTCAGGTGGATGCAGCAGCAGATGGATATTTAACAGTATTTGACACGGAAAATAATTATATGTGATATCCATAATGGCCGAGCAGACAAGTTAAATTTAATTTTCCTTCATAACGCAACATGAGAAATAGGAAAGACGTGTGTGGAATGCTCTTGATGTGGCTTAAAATGTAGTGAAAGAGAAACCATTATGCCATGCACCTCAAGTTTACCTAAACATTTTAATTATAAATTGCTTTTGCAGCACAAAGCAGCAGTGGCAATGAACAATAATTGTTGATTGTGGTAACATGTTTCTTATTCTCTTGTGTACATATTCGCTTCTAACTCA
The DNA here is from genome assembly GCA_030737845.1 of Acorus calamus. NCBI lineage: Eukaryota > Viridiplantae > Streptophyta > Magnoliopsida > Acorales > Acoraceae > Acorus > Acorus calamus. The sequence continues at coordinate 9,814,569 of CM060867.1, read as the reverse complement.
TCTTTGTATTCTCTTCATGTAAATTTTATTCTCCTAAATTTTTTACCTCAAGTTCTTGAATGACTGGACTGATAATGTAATCAAATGACTTAGTCAATCGGATCTGTTTGACTGTTAAACTGTCTGCAGCTGTTTTGATTAGTTCAAAGGTGCTCTGTTAACTAATCTATTTGAAAGCATTTGCTTTGAATTTCTTTGGCTCAGTTATCTCAAAATTCCACCATATGGTGCTATTTTTGCCATTATCTTAGATTGTCAATACATTCTATCATTGAAGTTATGGCAGATTAAAAATATCCACTTTTAAAGCAAGATATATTTATGCTGCAGCCATGCGTCACATCTTTTAATATGGTTGCAATTCTTCAATCATACAAAGCGGGTACTTTTGGGGAGAGAAAAAGGTTAGGCATACTACTAGGCATTGCAGTGGTTTTCGAGACCTTCTATATCATATTCTATCAAGTTTAATGTGTCCTTTATCTAACCTATTGTTTGTTTTTGAAGAATGAACATGTTTAACAATTTAACTCCATGTGAGGAATCAGCTGAATAGCCTTTGACCATTTTATTACATTTTTGCTGTGCTAGAGGATTTTTTTAGTGGAGCATTTGTGGAAATTGAGGAGTACCGTATGAAATTGTGGTGTTTGTTTGGTTGTAATTAAAGTCTTCATTTTCATCCCTGTCTATAGTTTTCCTACATGGATATTAGAATAACTTCATTTTAATTGTGTCCATCCTGTCTGATTGATCACATGCTAACAAAACTTTTCACAATATACTAATTTTCTTCCCCATTATTTTTCATGTGAATGTACATGTCATCTCTGTGTGACCTTTGATCTATATATTACTATCTCTAGGGCACATTGACCATTCTGCTAAAGTCATGCGGGTAATCACATGGAATAGATCATTCAGAGGCATACCTAACACTGATGAAGGGAAGGATGATTTTGATTCTGATGAATCAGAAACTCATGCAACTGTGTTGGATAAGCTGCTGGCATGGGAAAAGAAACTTTATGATGAAGTAAAGGTGATGAATTTTGCATTCTTCAGTTCTTTTTCATTTGTCTACAACTGTCCAACTTGTTTCCTATACAAGTAAATTTCAGTTCTTGTAACTTATATTTAATCCTGTGAATGAACTTTTTATTGTGATGCTAAATTTGGAATGAAACCATCTATGTAGAAAAGATTCATTAATTTTTTTTAAAGAATGAAACAATTTCTAGAAATTTTCATCCATTACAGTATAATTATGTTGAGCATAATAGCAATGAAAAAATTGTGGACCAACTATATGGAATAGTTAAAAAGACAGCTGAAATGTGGGCATGTAGATGTATACCTTTTCTTTCTATGTGGTCCATGGCCATTGATTAAATGGGAGGGCATCTATAAATTTCTTACTTAAGCAATACACAAATGAGGCATGTTATGGACTGATCTAAAGCAGTCGTCTGTGTCTCTGCAAAAAGAGTAAGATTATTTTATTTATGTAGCTTAAAATAAAATGATTGCCCCCGTATCATCAACACAAAGGTCTTTTTATCCATAATTTGGGCTCAGATTGGACCCTCTCCCTTCGACTCTTGTCTAGAATCACATTTCCATGACTCCAGGAATTTTCATGCCCATTCTACTATCTAATTTAATTAATTTTTCTGATCTCTATACTATACAACTGACACCATCTACTACTTTTTTTTGTTGTCACCTGTCTTGAATGAATAACTTTAAGTTTCAGGATAGATTTTTGTTTTGTTTGATCGACGTATGCTGACAGAATTACAAGGCTCCTTTGGGTTAAAATAAAAGATACCTAAAAATATTTTTAAAAAAAATAGGAAGAAAAGGAAACTTTCTTGTAGAATGGCGGAAAGTATATTGTAAAATTTTGCCCCTTCATTAACAGCCATAATTTCAGTTATTGAACTCTTTTTGTTTTCAGACAAAATCAGGTTCCTGTGTAATAGTAGATCCAAGCACCTATTCTTTTTCACTAACAATTGACTGAATGTCCTGATTCTCTTGAATCTTGATTAATATTCACTCTCTGAATTATCGTTCTCCCAACTATATTTCAAATCATAATTTGAATAATTGAACTCTTTCCTTCTTCTAGCAAATTTGTTGTTTCTGTGTGATAATTTAGTTGGATTCAGTATCTTTGGTTAAAAATTGGCAGTGTCTTGATTAATCTGTACCTGAATTATTGTTCTTCCAAGTTCAAAATTATTTTTATCTTCTTTACAGTTGCTCAGTAGAGCTATTCATGTACTGATGTGGCGTATGTTGAATTATTGCAAATAGGCTGGTGAGCTGATGAAAATCGAGTATCAAAAGAAGGTTGCTTTACTGAATAAGCAAAAGAAACGTAACACTAATCCTGAAAATTGGAAAAAACCAAAGCAGCAGTAAGTCATTTGCATACGAGATACATTGTTGACATGCAGTCAATGGATTCAACAGTCTCCGAGATACAACGTTTACGTGATGCTCAGCTCTACCCAAAACTTGTGAAACTTGTAGATGGGTAAGTTGCATTTGCAGTGCCATGAAGAATCAGTCCTGTTTTCTACAATTGGTACTTGGTACTAAGTTCTTATAATCTGAATACTTAAATCTGAGATGTGCGACAACCTGTTTTTTTGTTAAATGCGTTTTTGTGGTTTTTGTTTATCATCATTGCAAAACATACTACTGTATGCTTCTTCTCATGTCTGTGTTGTGCATGTACTTCCATTTTCTTTCCGAGATTTTATTATTTCTATGTTGAATCTTTGCATCCATAGAATGCTGCATGTCTAATTTCCTATTAGTTTTAAAACTACTAAAATCTGATTCTGTTGCATAGAGAGTTTTAAACACAAGTTCAGGGGTTCTTTTATCGCACGTCGGCATGAATGCACTTTGGTTTTCATTGGGTTTTTTTATTATTATTATTCATTTGTTGAGATGCACTGAAAACTAATATGTATGATACATAGTATGTGAAACTTACATATGGTTGAATTATCTCCTCATCATTCATGTGAATCATATTCCCTTAATTAAAGCCAATATGTTGCTTGTGAACCAGGATGGCCAAAATGTGGGAGACGATGTGTGACCACCATGAGAAACAGCTGAACATTGCAATGTCCAACCTGAAGCACGTCAAACCCATCAATGCCCCCAAAGAAACCAGCAAACAGCATCAACAAACCACCACCGAGCTCCACAAGATCCTCAATGAATGGCACCATAATTTTGAAATGCTCTTCATCCACCAAAAGGAATACATCCAAGCCCTCAACAACTGGCTGAAGCTGAACCTTGTCCCCATCGAAAGCAGCATCCGCGAGAAAGTCTCCTCCCCTCCGAGAGTCCAACGACCACCAATCCTCTCCCTGATACACGCCTGGCATGAGCATCTGGACAAGATACCGTTTGAGCTCGCAAAGTCGGCGATCCAGCGCTTCACGGCGATCATGAACACGATCATGGTCCACCAGCAGGAGGAAATGAAGCAGAAGGAGAAGTGTGAGGAGGCGAAGAGGGAGTATGTGAAGAAGAGCCGAGTTTTTGAGGACTGGAACATGAAGTATCAGCAGAAGAAGATCCCTACCGCATCAGAGGAGGCGGAAAGCGGTGAGGACACAATGACGACGACCACAACACAGAATGATCCGCTCAAGGAAAGGCTGTACCAGGTCGAGTTGTCGAAGCAGAAGTGGGAGGAGGAGGTGGAGGCGCACCAGAAGCTGTGCAGGCAGGTCAGGGAGAAGTCACTGGTGAGTCTGAAGACTCATTTGCCAGAGCTGTTCAGGGCATTGTGGGATTTCGCCGGCGCTTGTTCTGAGATGTACAAGAACCTGAGCTCCATTGCACAGAACCAGAATCAAGAAGATCATAGCCCAGATTGAATTTACACCATGCACAGCCCTTTTTTATATTTTTTGTATAAAGGTATAGTTGCTTCTTGTATTTATCAAAGGCATGTAATTTTAGTGTGCGTGTGTGTTTTTGGGTCCTGTAAGGTTGTTGTCAGTGGTCATGTATGTAGTGAAATGTGTTATATTATACAACTTTTTTTTTTGTTCTTGATCTCAAGAGTGCCTGAGAAAAAAAATGTAATTGGATTTTGAAATAATTTATTAAATCATATAAAAATTCTTGAAATATTTGCTACATTTATATAATGAGACATGCTGAGATATAAGATGCTCGTAAATTTAAAATTACCATCAAATATTATCAGCTCTTATGCATTCTATCATAAATATATATATTTCATGTATGCAGTCTTTTAGAAGTTCTATGCTCAAAAAACATTGAGACACTGGATATAAAATTTCACACCATTCTCTGCATGTCATGATTTTGAAAACTTGTTGGCCGTTGACATTTTTGGCTCACTTCAAATTTATATGCTGAGGGTACCTCGTGTATATATCACATTTTTTATAATTTAAAAATCGATCATAATTGTTAGCCTGCACACTCGACATAACTTTTTTTTTTCGTATTTCTGGTACCATTTGACAAACTACTTCTAGAAAATAGTTTAATGATATTTTTATTTTATAAATGTACACATACCAATATACCATATTGAACAAAACATTTGCTAAATATCTGTTATACACGATAAACCTAACTTCAAAATCACTATAAAAAAAATGGTTAGGCAATCTGAGCTCACCACCATATATTCTATATAAGGGTCCTACAATTGAATTTACATAAATAGTGAGTCCATCTATGTAAATACTTCTGTAAACCTTCAATTTGAAAATAAACAATTGGCATGATAAAAAAAAATTAAGCATCATGCATGTATGAGTTGAGATTTTATGTGTTATGGCACAAAAATTTTCACGTGACTGTGAACGTAATCAACAAATTATTAGAAATAAAAATATATTGAGTATGACATGTTTCAGAAGAAATTTTTTTTTATCTAAACCAATATGGAAAAGAACAACTCACCCATTCAGAGATAATAGGTACCCATCATAAAAGTGATTGGATGTCATGTAATCTTCTCATTTGTTTGAACTGAATTTAGTTAAAATTGGTTATTATTATTATTGTTATTATTATTATTATTATTATTATTTTATTTGCTATTGAAGGACCTCTTGTGGTTGACCTTACATTAAAGCTGAGAAGACTACATCCACCTGTTTGTTCCAGTCCCACAAAAAATTCTTTCAAATTTTCACCGGATCATAACTTTAATGTAAAAGGATAATGTTACATCCAGCCCCCTTTCCAGCATTAATTACAGTCTACATGTGTTTCAATTTTTTTTAAATAGTATACATCATCTAATGAGGTACATGCTTTTATAAAAAATGAAATATATACTCCAATGAATTGCATGGATACATTTATAAAAAATGTAAAAAAATTCTTTCAAAACATATGCATCGATAGGCATCTATCAACATATATAGGGTTGGAATTAGGGCTAAAAATGGATCTGAGTGTAACAGCGCCCAATGTAAAAGTGCACCCAACCCACTAACCCAAGAGGCACAATAAGTCAATAACCCATTGGAACAAAGTCTGCCCCCCAATAATGATAAATGCATCCTAATGCAGAGTATTTCACTATGTTCATACAAGGAAAATGATATATCCAATTTCACGTGCAACCCCATTTATAGTTCACATCTTTTTTTTTTAATTATATATTTTCTCATTGAAATACATATTGTTATATCAAATGAAAGATGTACTGAGATACAATAGTATGTTTTTTCTTTCTTTTTGAAAAAATAAAAAAAAGTTTACTCCATGCACTATGATAGTATTATATACTATAATATCATAATATATGTGACTACAAAATAGATTGCAAATCAGACTAAAAATGTATGGGCACTGTTACACCCAGATCCATTTTCAGCTCCAATTTCAGCCCTATATGCGTCGATAGAAATTATCGACACATATACTCACGTTAAAAAGGCATATGCTTCAAAAGAATTTTTTTACATTTTTTATAAATGCATCCATGCAATTCATTGGAGTATATGCTTCATTTTTTATAAAAGCATGTACCTCATTATCCAAAATTTGAAACAAATATAGATTGGAATTGAGGCTGGAAATAAACCGGGATGTAACATTATCCAAAATGTATATGATAAACCCAAACTCCAAAGCCCACCACACATTGGAAGAACTCTTAGGGCCCGTTTGGCTCCGCGGTTGCACGGATTCCGCGGTGGAAAAGCCGCAGAAATGCAGACGCGGAGCCAAACACTTTTTCAGCTTCTGCGTTTCAATCCATTTTTATGCGGTGACAATATATTTTTTGCTGCGTTTCAAACTCTTTTGAAACTATGTTTTTGAAACTATGGATATTTTTGGGTGGCTTTTCATAATCTTAGGGTTTCAACCACTGATCCAAACGGGCCCTTAGCATTGGAAAAACTAAACAAAAGAGAGAGAGGATTGTTGGTCTTGGGTTAGGTGAAAGAGCCACAGTATTGATTCACATCGACATAATTTAGACAAAATGAGTTGTTTTATTTGACGAAGTCTAGTGTTAAGTAGGTTGTAAATGGTGAGAACTGAGAACTGTCGTTTGAATGGTGTGATTGAAGCCTGCCTTCCTCCTTGTTTGCTGAATGGTGAGAACCATACTTTGTTGTTTACTCCTTTGAACATGACACAATAAGTCCACTGCACTACCCGTTTGGTTCAAGAATAGGACTCGAAATAAGTGGGACTTAGTCAGAGTAGTCTCAAAATAGTTGTTTGAAAAGCTATAATAAATGAATATTTATATGTCAGAATTAACTGGTATTTCAGAGTGAAGTTTGGAGCTTTGAAGATCTGGAAGATACGATTCAGGGTGACCTGTGATCTGGTGGTGAACAGCTTGACTGCTAATAACAAGATCAGTATCAGGTCCAGTAGATGTAGATTCAGGTTGAAGAAGTTTAATACATGTTATTTTGAGAGTTTGGTTATTTTTCCATTACAGTAGTGGAGGTTATACCATGTAGGCCGTTACCACTCCACTCATATGATTGTTTTGTTTCATTCATTCAATATTTGTGTTATATTATTAGTAAAATACAAAAATCTTGCATTGCTTGTCTGATTTGAATTGTGATTGTATTGAGATTTTTAAGAGTACAGATATCATGTCAATAGACATACAGACAGACTGCCACACAATATGCACAATCCATGGATTTAAATTTCAGAAAGCAATTGCTTTTATAACAGAGATTTAGGTGTAACACTTCCTGCTAGGTTTATGAGAATATTGGGATCTAATCAAATCTGCAATATTTATGTAAAGTAGGTAAATGATATGCACCAATCACCCACCTTAACTATTATAAAAAGCAAATTCAGAAGAAAAGAAAGCATCCCTTCCAATTTGAGTCAATGTCGTACACGACACTAATCCCTAAACAGAAAGCTGATTCTGCCAAATCAAAGGAACATGACCAATCAACATCTGGTACCAGAAATCAACTTGGTATACTTACACTAATACAAAGGTATAAGATTAAAAATAGAGCTTGAGACTAAATGTATCATAACATTGTTGCCATGCCTAGTTGTTGTGGATGATCCATTTCACCACATCAACTGGTACTAGATCCCAATTCAAACCGATCTTTAAAAACAACGTATACTCTAAATTGACGAAAATAATTTATTTTGAAAAAATATTCTGAATCAGATTTTATAAAATAAAACTGTTTGGTTATTTTTTAAAATATAAAACTCAAAATTCGAAATAAACAATTGAAGTACAACAATAATATAAAAAAAGAACTCTTCTACTCAGTCATTTTTTCAATTCTAATTCTAATTCCAGTCATTTGTTTCTTAACAACGCATACTTACATTAATGAGACATGTATCGTTATAAAAAAAAAATTATTTTTTATAAATGCAATTATGTAATTTATTGAAACATGTTCTTCATTTATAATAACATGTATTTTATTAGGACCGGAATTGAAAATAGGACCGAAGAGAGTACTGTATAAATCCATTTGACAATTGATTTCAATGGGTGCCTGAAAGGGCTGAAACACTCCCAGATCAGTCAACCTGCAATTACCTCTGATGCTCGCACACACCCACCCCCCCCCCCCCCCCCCCCCCATAAAATGCTTGGGTTTAGATGATTATCAGTGCCTTTTCAGACTCTCAATCCGTACCTGAAAAAGAGAGTTCATGCTTGGTTAATGAAAAGCTAAAAGAAGTGCTTTTTAAAAGTGATGCCCTGCATGCGTGAGTGTGTCAGACTCACTTAAACCTCCTCGCATGTTTAGCATATTCAAATAGTCTGTGTGACACCCTTTTATTTAAAAAACAAAACCAAAAAATCAAAGCTACAAGACTCCAGGACCTTGTTCTCTGTGCTCCAATTTTTTGAACTTCAATGGCCTGTTTTATTGTCTTCAGTGGTGGGCATTTTCTTGTCTTTTTATTTCTTGAACTTTGAAGTTTGAAATCCTACTTTTCAACTCCAATGTTGTCTACCAATTGACCTTGCTTGACTAGCTTTTATTAATATGTTGTTTTTGTTGTTCAAACAAAACCTCTCAATTGGATGAATAGAGAATGTAAGAGAGAGAGAGAGAGAGAGAGAGAGAGGAATAATGGGCAAATAATGGAAACTGTCAAATGAATAAACAATGACTTCTTTTGAAAGGTCCGTCCCTCCATACCATGACCAAATTGTCTGTCCTTGTTGAAGATTTGTGTCTTTGAAGTTCATGAAAATGCCCCCCAAAAAGATTTGACCAAACCATGTTAAAAAGAAAAAAAATAGGATTGTACTATATATGATTTACTCGTGTATAGTTTATATATATATATACATTGAGATATACACGTTTCGTTGCTTAAGATTTCATATTTTAAAAAAATTATGATACGTGGTGACAACACACAGGTTGCAGCAGGATTATTCTTACTATCATCCAAATATTGTTCAGAGTTATTTACAACCAATAGCTTTATTGAAATATTTAACTATTTGTGCATAATAAGCAATTTTTATCTAATTATTATTTTTTTATTTTCATTGAAAAAAATAAAAATTACATTTTCATTATTTGGTTTACACTGAATAAATTGTGAATAAGTGATGAATAAAAAATAGATAATTAAGTTAACGACTTTTTAAATGATAACTCTACCCTGCATAATTTTTTTATGGAAAAAATTTATATAACCCCAACTAAATTGTTCGAAATCTATTTATGAGAAATCGATACTCCCAATTAGATAAAATAATCTAAAAGAATGAATGAATCGATCAGAACTATAACACGTGAGTCAGAAAAACTAAATCATGAAATAGAAATATGAAATTATGATGGAACACCTTCCGCTCCCCCCACCCCCTTAAAGTGCATAGGCATCTTGTTGACATTCCATGTGAAACTCACTAAATCCTATCAATGGATCCTAATCAATCTCCCAAGCTGAGGTCCATAGCTCATTCCATGTTCATATTGTTAAACTTCTTCGTTTTATACAGTCCATGCGAATTCGCTTCTTGTAAAAATTGTGTTAAAATATTTAGATATAAATTATTAAATATTTGAATTCGTGATCTGAATTCATGAATTAACCAATAAAAAACAAAGATATAAATTATTGTTTTATTAATAAACCCAGGGTCTCGATCCATACAAGTGAAGTAATATTTTAGAAAACTAGCCGGTCTGTGTTTCAACTTGCAAAGCCCTTGATGAGTTGCTCAGTATGTGACAAATGTCCCTCTCTCTCAACTAATGCCACCATCTATCTCTTCACAATTATATCTTGGTCTGTGCTTAATAGCACATAGCTTCTAACAAATAAACAAATAAAGATCCAACACATCATTGAGTAGCTAGGTTCAAAGTACAAAAAAAAAAAATGTAATCCCACTGATTGGATGGCCAATCGTGCTAACAATAAAAGTTGTACATATCCGAGGTCCCCCATTCGCCCAAAAATAATTGGAGTATATTACATTAATTAACAAAGTATATGTTTCGATAAAAAAATTTAAATTTTTATAAATACATTCATGAAATTTATTGGAGTATATATTTTATCTTTATAAAAGCATGTTCCTCGTTAAATGAGGTATATTATTTTTGTAAAATTTAAAACACGTTTAGATTGGAATTGGGGTCGGAAAAAAAAAATTATATGTAACATTATCCATAAATGTATCACCCCGAATGGAGCCAAACAAAAAGGATAATATTATTTTAACCCCAATTTTAATCTACATATGTTTTGAATTGTTTTGAAACATATACTCTAATGAATTATATAGATGCATTTATAGGAAATGTGAAAAAAAAACTATCGAAACATATATCTTATAAGGATAATATATAATTGTGGATGGTTACATTAGTTTGAAAATGTCTTACTCCCGGGAGCAAGCCAAGGTGGAGGAGTGAACAAAGGAAGGTACATAATACATGATATATAAAACAAGGGAAAACAGACAACTCATCCCCACACAAGCAGTGTGTGACTAGCCGCGCTACCCACGGGTGCACTCTTCGGATCTTCAGCCCGGTTCTATTTGGAATACACCGCCTATTAGTTCCACATGCCGAGCTCCCACGAGGAGACGCAGCCCCAGTGCTTGATGAAGTAAACCGTCTCCTCCTATACATTCTCGGTATAGAACCGTTGTCCGTAAAAAGTTTCTTATTTTTGCACAACTACACTGCCCAGAGGGCTGCGGGGAGGATAATCTTGGCGAACCTCTTCTGCACACATGAGCTCTCACTGTCATAACAGTTTTGCATTCGTCCCCAAAGCTCCTCGCCTGAGGAGAAATTTGCTGCCTTCCCCGACGCACAGCCCACCATAGCCCACAATGGACTTAACGCAGAGCATTGGCCGAGGAGGTGTTCTGTCGTCTCCAAATCCTGCTCGCAGAGTTCACAGTTCGTCGCCATCTCCAGACGCCACCGGGCTTGGTACGCCTTAGTGAGAATTCGGCCTTGGAAAGCCAGCCATAAGAAGAATTTTATTTTGAGCGGGATCTTGCACTTCCACAACCATGGCGTTTTCTCAGCCATACCCAAGACTAAGCCTGTCAATTGGACGGATACGGATCGGATAGGCCCATATTCGTATCCGTATCTGAACTGGATATCCGAAAAAATATATGTATCTGATATTCGACGATATTATAAAATACATATCCATATCCGATCCGAAAATCCAGATACGGATTCGGATAATATCCGAAACATCCGAACCAGATTAAAATTCTAAAAATTTATGGAATCATAAGTCCTAGCATATTTAAAAATGTATAAACCAAATATATAAAAACATAAATCATAAATAGTTAAACAGGTATCTAACAAAGACAAAAAAACATAAATCAAGTATCCAACAAAGACATAGAAACATAAATGATAACATAGTTAAACAAGACAATAAGTATCGAATAGTGACATAAAAACATAAAGCATAATATAATTAAACATCCAATAAATATATGCTCCTTTAACATGGACTTCATCAATTACAAAAACTGATTATATATATAAAAAAAAGAACTCAATATGAACATCCTAACCACTTACAAAAATTTATCACCTTCTACATCAAAATACTACTCAAACCCCATTAAACAGTCAATCAAAACAGGCAACATAATTATATCTAGAACACAGAGGAGGAGCCACAGAGGAGGAGCCACAGAGGAGCCGCAGAGGAGGATCTGAGGATGAGCCGCAGAGGAGGAGGAGCAGCAAAGGAGGATCTGAGGAGGAGCCGCAACCGAGGCAGTAGAGGAGGATCCGAGGAGGAGCCACAACTGAGGACGAGGATCCGCAACCGAGGAGGAGCCGCAGGGATGAGGAGCCGAGGAGGAGATGCAAAGGAGGATCCACAATCAGCCGCAGTTGACCACGATCGGCGACTTGCAGATGCAGAGAGGAAGAATGGGTTTTTGGTGAATGTGTTTTTGGTGGATGAGAATGGTAGAACTTGGTTTATGTTTTGGTGGATGAGAATGATAGAACTTGGTTAATGGGTTTTTGGTGGATGAGAATGGTAGGAGATGAATGAAAGAGAAAGTGTGAAACGGCGCAGACGAGGGTGAGTTGTGAAATTGGTTTATGTTTTGCCCTAAAAAAGTTGGTGAATTGTGAGCCATTGAATCTTGATCAAAGAGTTAAAACTAATCTTAATATATATCAATAAAATAATAGTTCAGATACGGATATTTTTCGGATCGAAAGGCTATATCCAATCCGATCTAAAAAATTTCAGATACAGATTATTTAGTTCAGATACGGATACGGATTTTCAGATATCGGATATTTTCTGCATTTTCGGATACGGATTCGGATCGGATATGGATCTTTTTTCGGATAATTGACAGGCTTACCCAAGACCTCTGGTTGCCCCCTCCTCCACCACAATTAACACACCTTGACTGTAAACACAGCCATTGGTTGCAGACCCCAAACTATCGAGTCCTCCACCCGAGTGTTAAGGTATGCACCTTGGATCGTCTCCAACAACGCAGCTAACTCCTGGACTCCAGCCTCCGAGGTTATACGACGTAGCCTTACGTGCCATTCGTTCTCTGCGGACCAGCAGTCACCCACCCTGCAACCTTTGTTCTCTGCCAGTCTGAACACACGTGGGTAAAGTTCGCACAATGGGAGCTCCTTGCACCAGCAATCTTCCCAAAAAGATATCGTGTTGCCCCTGCCCACTTTCCAGCGTAAGGCTGGATCTAACTCCCCCGCTAGCGCGAACCACCCTTTGCATAGGAAGGACATCCGTTGAGAGATCCTAGGAAAAACTGACGTCACATACCTTTCTTTAAGCATCCTCACCCACCATAATGTTGGTTGAGTCGTCCATCTCCACGCCCACTTTGCCTAGCAATGCTTTGTTCAGATGATCAAGGTCCGCTATGTCCGGTCAGCTCGATTCTCTTGGGAGACAAATGCTTGCCCATTGCACCAGATGAGGCCTATCATTGAATATGTATGTCATATTAATTCAATGTTCAGATGATCGAGGTCCGCTATGTCCAGTCCGCCCGATTCTCTTGGGAGACAAATGCTTGCCCATTGCACCAGATGAGGCCTATCATTGAATATGTATGTCATATTCAATGTTCAGATGATCGAGGTCCGCTATGTCCAATCCGCCCGATTCTCTTAGGAGACAAATGCTTGCCCATTACACCAGATGAGGTCTATCATTGAATAAGTATGTCATATTGAATATGTATGTCATTTTATTTCATATGAGTATGTGTTTCATTTTTTGTGAAATCAATTATTTCACTACACAAGTAATAAATTTAAAATTTCAAAAATGTGTTTAGTCTGCACAAGTGACTACTTAAATGATTTATAGTAGTGAATTCCCTTGTAAACCACTATTTAGAAGATTTTTTTTAAGTTTAAGACAAACAGTTTATAGAAATTCAATAAATAAAAATTCATATGTCCAAATATTAGAACAAATATAAATCATTATTTTTTTAAAAAATCTCACCAATATATATATTGTTTAATGAAATGTTTAACTAACAAAAAAATGAACTATATTAAATTTAAAAATTATATTTCTTTTTAAAAAATATCAAATTCTAATTTGGTAATGGAATCAGACCCGGCCCTGGGTAGATGCCACCAAGGCCACTACCTAGGGCCCCCACCCAGGGAGGGGCCCCCAGTCCTAACACATACAGTTTAAGCCCATGAAAAAAAAATTAAACTAATTGTTTGATTATTAATCATTACTCACCTCTGGACCCATCCGCTCAGGCCCAACAACATATATTATACATCCCTCAAGTATCCACGACCCAAAATTCTTATTGTTGTAGCAGTGAATGGTTGAACAAATAAAACTCTCTTTTAAGGTATTTTTAGACTTTTTTTCATTCTATAAAGATACTTTTTTTTCTTTTGTTCTTTTCAAGTTTTATTTAGGATTATATCTTTTTAAGAGTAGTTGATGTGTTTTTTTAATTAGGTACATGATTTTTTTAAAAGAATATGTAATAAAAAAAAATTTTAATGTATGTAGGGTTCCTTTTAAAAGTTTACCTAGGGCCATTAAAAAAAAAAATTGTAGGGCCGGCCCTGAACGGAATAAGTGACATATATCATCAAACAAAGAGTTTTATGATATTTCTGAGACAGTTTTTAGAGTGTTGTTTATCATTATCAATAAAAATCAAACAAAGCTTCATTTTATGTACTTCAGGCCAAACAAACAAACTTCTCATGTTAAAAAAAATATTATAAAAGACAACCCCCCCCCCCCCCCTCTCTCTCAAAAACTCTAAAGCCCGTTAATGGCGACTGCTTGGTTGAGGTCGCTGAGCTGCAAATCCAGAGCCTCCAATGACGTCTACGACCCCATCATAAACTCCATCCCCACCAACAGCCCATTCAAATCCATCTCCGCCTGCACCGCCTCCTCCAAAACCCTCCTCGACGTTATCCCCACAACCCACCACAAAACAAACCCCACCAACAAAAACCCACCCGAGAAACAGCCCGAACCCCCTCCCGTGCCGGCCCCGACCCGGCCCGGCCCGAACCTGTCCTCTCTCCCCAATGGGAACTCGTCGAGGGAGGTGGTGGAGATCATCTTCCGCTCCAGCTGGTCCTCCAAGGGGCCCTTCCCCGGCACGATCGACATGCTCTTCAGGGTCCACAGCACGGCCCGGACCGCGGCCCGGTTCGAGGAGTTCCGCGACTCGGTCCGGGCCGGGTCCGGCCCGCGCTGCACGGCCCGCTGTGCCGCGGACGGGAATGAGGTCCTTCGGTTCCACTGCCCCCGGCCCGCCTCAGCCCGAATCTATGACTCCTCCGTCTTGTGCTCGTTTTCCTCCGCCGTCCGGACGTTCTCCGGCAGCGGCGCAGCCCACGACCGGGCCGGGTGCGGGCGCGGGAGGAACGCAATGTTGGTTTGTCGGGTCATCGCGGGCCGGGTCAGGGACGAGTCGTGCTCGCCCGGTTCGGGCCGGTTCGACTCGGTCCGGGGGGAGAAGGGGGAGCTGGTCGTGTTGGACCCGCGGGCCGTCCTTCCTTGCTTTCTCATCATCTATAAGGTTTAGTTTGAAAAATGTATATATATTTTTTTGTTTTATATTTTGGGTTGTTTGAGAAGAAATGTTTTTGCATTTTCTCGACTCTGTGTGGTTCTTTTTTTTTTTTTGTGGTTGGGGGGTTGTCATGGGTTGTGATGTAGAGTTGGAAAATGCCACAACATTTTCTCTCTTAATGGATGGATGGTTTTGTATCTTGATTTCTTGTACTGTGTGAATGTTGGGGTTGGTTTGGGGCGGAATCAAACATTTCTTATGACTGTTTGATTAACTGTTAAGAGAATCTTCTTTAATTGAATAACATGAATTTTTACACTTGGTCTTTATTATATGCAGCTAATTTTATTTTGTTGACAGAACGAAGAATATGTAAATATGGACTTTTTCACTTTTTATATAAAAAGGAATATGCAGTTTATTGTAATATATGTTTAATTATTGTGAAAGCACACCTATGAAAATACACTTTAAAAATAAATAAAAAAACATGTGAGGCTATATGCATAGATGCCCCCTCTTTTTCACACTTCAAATGTTCGCTAACAAGTTGGTATATGTTTCTTTTCTTTTCTTACTAGTAAGTTGGTATATGTTTCGTTAAATAAAACAAGTATTTTTTATATTTGAAAGTGAGTGCATTCCAATCATTAGAATATATTCCAGGGAAGCATTGCCATTAACACTATTTTCTTCTTTTGATGTCCTTGGTTAAGCAAAATTCTGCACATGCATTATACATTCCTTACCTTGATGACTGACATCAAGGGCACTTTCTTTGTATGGGTGATTTACAATTGCAAGCCCAACTGGATAAAGCTTCATAAAATTTGGGAACTGAAAAGTGAAAACAACCCCTATTAAAGATTGTTTGACAGCAGCATATATATCATGACTGTACATCTGTTATTCTGTCACTCTATTAACAATCTGACATGGTGGTCAATGAGAGATGTTATAAGTGGAAAAATAGTAGACCCAACCCATTTTCAGCACAAACACAGTCTGTGTTTTTTTTTATAAAAAATATTATATATCATTAGATAAGATGTGTTTTTTTATATAAAAATAAAAAATATATTCTAAGGAAAAATTATTTATAAAACGTGTAAAAAAAAATATGTTATCGAGACACACACGGTACAATGTGTGTATGTGACTAATAAGATATGTAGAATGTAAAATACGCCGAGTCTAACATCCCTATGAGATGATGTGCTGTGGCTTTTGACTGAAGTGATCATAGAGGGTAAGTGATTGAGATGTTGTAACACCCCATCTCCTCCTCCCTTCCATTGCCTTTGCTTCTAATAGAAGAAAACATTAGAAAAGAACGGTCTCTCTCCCTCTCTTTCTGGTCGGTTGGATGGATGGTTGAAGAGCTGTTGTTGCACCATTGATTCAAATAAAACAAGTTTTATTTACACGGTCTAAACTATTATCCAGGGGGCATGACTTGTGAGATAACTTCGTATAAGTGTTTTTACTATTCTACATCCTGGGTTTTTTTTTGGAGGGAACCTATTAATTATAATATCTGACACCCATTATGCATCTCTTTATTAATATCTACGCTATTTATTACCAACATGGCCTCTCACCAAATAATTGTCCCTTCCCCACTGTGCAACCCTATTTTGTTTTCCCTGTTTGCAATCAAGGCATTTTGTGGATCATTTAGATATACACCCCCCTTATTTGCGGGAATACATTTTAAAAAAATTCATTTTTGTTAAATTGCATGTAGACCTAAGTTGACTTTTGTTCCCAGGATATTAGATTAGAATTAGGATACAGGTTTAGGTAGGGGTGCAACTCGGGCGGGTTAGGTCGAGTTCGGGTCGGGTTCGACATTAACCCGCATTGCAGAGAGTCCAACCCGAATCCGAGCCCGAACCCGGCCTCAACCCGAAGGGTTCAACCCGAACCCGATCTCAACCCGCGGGTTCGGGTCGGGTTCGGGTTGAATTCGGGCTCAAGTCCGGTTCGGCAGGGTTTGGGTCGGGGTCGGGTCGGGTTTAACACCTAAAATATCATACAAAATATTTAATAAACAACAAAACAAACTCTAATTAATTATTAATTAAATTTATATACAAATAATTAAAAGTGAATATCTATAATAATTAATCCAAACACAACAAACATAGTGATACTCTAATTTGTGTAATTGTTTATTATGTTTTAGGAATTTAGGGTTTTAGATATATGTATGTTGTTATGGCAGCATAACATTTGTTAACCTGGGGGGTCGGATTCGAATTGAGCCCGCAGGTTGAACCCCCCAACCCGAACCCGACCCAAATTGGGTTCGGGTTGGTTCGGGTTCGGATCGGGTTGAACCCGACGCCAAAAAACTCCAACCCGAACCCGCCCACGAGTCGGGTTGGGTCGGGTTCAACCCGCCCAAGTTGCACCCCTAGGTTTAGGTCAAGTTGGATTTCAAATATCTGAACAAAATCTGATCAACTAAACTCAAACCTTGAGTTTGATGCGGGTTCTGGTTGTTTTAGGTTGAGTTCTAGTCCATTCAAGTTTGATTTTCAAAACGGTTTTATCCATAATTATTTGATTTCTACAGCAGTCGAAATGAAAAGTAATTGATTAACCTTGGGGCCATTGAGAGAGAATGAAACTATAAATGTATGATAGATTTTTTTATTAAAGGAAATGGACTTTTTACAACCGATTCAAACTTACAATTAGTGAGATGCAAGCAGTGTTGATAGAAATTACAAGATGTGATCCCCAAACCAATCTTCCAATAAAAACAAAATCAAAAAGAAAAAATTACATAAACCATCCCGGCTTTTCGATAGGTCGCCAGAAACAAACACCACAACGTATGATAGATTTTAAGATGAAAATAAAATTGAAAGATTCATTTTCATGAAATCTATAATTGAACATTTACATTTAACACACCATCTCAAGTGGGTTGAGGTCAAGTAATGTGATCCTTCTATTCAAATCCAACCTCAATTAAACTTTGATTCATTAGAATTAGATTTAGGTTTAATCTAACCATTAAATTATAAGCTAGTTTGACAAGAGGATGAGTTGTGGAATAAGGGGTAATTATGATAATAAGTAAGTGGGAGGACAATTTATCCCTATTTGATATAAAAATAATCGGGATAAACTGCTGACAGTTGTCCCAGTTTTGAAAAAGAATAGAAATATTATATTCCACCTAAAAGCTGGGATAATATTTATCCTCATTTTTTTCTATCAATTTTAATAAGTGTAAATATTAACAAAATTGATGGATTTTTTATCTTCTAAAATTATGATAAATTATCATCAAAACTTTAACTTGTTGTCAAACTAGCCCTAAATCTTAACCGGTTCAAATGTAGAGTCAAGTCCTATGTATCTATGTGTAATCACTTGTTCAGGAGGATATACAAACAAAGAATTGTTACATATAATTTGTGGAGATAGGCTTAATCCATATACCTTGGTAGCTATGCAAAGAGGTTTATACCTCATTAGGTTAGATTATATACCTTATTATTTTTGTACTTTTCATTCAAAGAGTGACTTATTAGATAATGTTTACTTTATTTAAAAAATCAAAGCGTGTCCCTACCATTATTTTTATAAATATGATCAGTTTTGAAGGGCATGCAAAAAATTAAATACATTCATTGATCTTTTCCCAAGTTCCCCGTATAATCCAAGATATCCCACTGTCACTATTTACATGACAGTTCTCGATCTTTAAATAAATTTAGAAAACAAAAAACACTTCCAATAATGACTCCCTGCAAAACTCCACACCATGCAAAACTCCACACTCACCATGACAGATGAAACACAGATATAAGATCTTTTGACAATATCCAAAACCAAACCACATGCATTAAACTATCCACTGAGCCGCCTCTCTCTGATGCATAAGTCAAAAGATTGTCGCACTGTTTTTTTTTTTTATTGTTTTCACTGTTTGGAATATCTCTGCTTTTTATTGTCTGCGTTGCATGAGCTCATCAGCTATAGCAAAACTCTGTGACAAAAAAAAAACATTCTTATAAATCACGCAACTTAACATCATAACACAGAAGATTCGTTACAGTCACAGTTTGCTTTTTTCATAAACTGTGCCACCCAATTCACCCTGTAAGGCTTCTATACACACGAAAACATTACAGTCAGATTTTTTTTATATTTTTTTTTAATCGGTTTTGAACACTGTTCCCGTGCGATCACATCTGCTGAACAGATGGAAACTGTATGGGCTCTCTCTGCTTTTCGTTTAAAAAGTAATAATATATATATATATATATGGAACGTGATTGCGTGCGGCGAACGGCAGGTGCGGCAGCGATCACGGGTCCATCGCATCGGACGGTCGGGGGCGATTCATCTCGACCGTTAGATGCGATGGACCCGCGATCGAACGGCCCACGTTGCGGCCGCACCTGCCGTTCGCCGCACGCAATCATTTTCATATATATATATATATATATATATATATATATATATATATATATAAAAACAGTCATGGTAAATATTACAATTTAAATTGTTCTCTAATGCAAATATTCATGGAACAAAGTACAAAAAAGTGTTCCAATCATGATCCACCTTTTTGTTGGACTGGTTTTTATTCATTTGAACTGACGTGAAAAAGAAAAGAAATATAAAATTGAAATTTCCAGCCACTTGTGCGGCGCATTGTAGATAAAAATATTTTATTATTTAAAAAATTATTAAATTTATTTTTATTAATACATTTTAATAGGCGTGTGTCGCCACCCGTCCATAGTGATGTACTGATATGGAAATTTTCATGTAATGTTGGATTTTGGATTTAGGATGGTAGAAGATCAATAAATTGTGGTTAAAACGATGTGGGTGAGTATGGATGAATAGATCCATATAGACTAGAACATGAGTGAATAGATCCAAATTCCAAAAGACCAAAATAAGTGCTTTTGTTTGCATAGAATACATGAGTATTATTTTTTTTTATAGATAATGCAAGTATTTTTACTTCATAGGTAATGATACAAAATAGAAAACGTCTGAATCAGAGATGAGAGAAAAAGAGGAGTAAAAACAAAACAAAATATAGATCGGTAGAAGAGACTTTGACTAAACTTGATCTGAAACTCGTCACTCAATCATTCTCCACTCCAATAATTGGAGCTTCAATTAGCGTCGCACCCCATTTATGAATGAAGCACCACGCACTCCCCCATAAATTATTAAAACCGAAGGTCAACCTCGTAAAAACCACCACATTGCACTCAAGTCAAATAGCCCACCATTGTGCTCAATATATGAGTATTATTATACCATAATAATTAAAAATAAACTGATATCAGCATTCCAACCTCCCCCTGAAACTGAGTTATTTACCAATCTATTTCACTGCTGGTATAAAGATAACTCACATCAAGGGCGGAGTCAGGATTTAGAACAAAAAGAGCCAGGGGCAAAGAGACTTAAAGTAAATAATGAAAAAAATTTATAAATATTTTTCATTTTCTCAAAACTAGAGATAATTTTTTTTTTAGAAAACAAAAGCTTTTCTCAAAATTTTCAAATAAAAGAAAAAAGAAAAAAAGAAAAACACAAATCCATGACTCCAAATTTTAGAAGTTTCAATGGATATTGATATACTAGGTCCCTTTTGGAGCACCATTTGAAGTGGCCATGACTAACACACTATAAAATTGGTTAACATATACATATTTCTCTATCTCTATATACACTATTATTTAAAAAAATTCAAATATATACATTCGATTTATACAAGTGCATTTTATTTTTCACAAATGAACGTACTTCATTGGTTAGATATTTATACTAACTTCATTATATTAACATATTTTTTAACCATATAACCAAAAACCAAATTATACTCAGCCCGCGTGCAACTTTAAAAAAAAAATTATACACTCGCTCATCAAAATACATACTGGTATATGAAATTAAGTATACTGAAATAGAATAGGATATTTTTAAAAAAATGTAAAAAAATTGCTTTCATATAATGCAATAGAGCTCATATACACACTACGATACCACATCATATCATAGTATGAGCTCTATTATAATATATTACCATATCATAGTGTAGGAGATGGTAGACGGACATAGAATACGGACTACGTAGTGTGTCAACTATCTCATTATACATGATTTATTAGATAAGATATACCATTTTTTAAAAATTTAAAACATTTATAGACTGAAATAGGGCTGGAAAGTGAACTTCCTAACACTATCTCTTTTTTTAATGGATAATGCTACATCCAGTCTCATTTTCAGCCTCAATTCCAGTCTACATGTGTTTCAATTTTTTATTTAAATAGTATACTTCATCTAATAAGGTACATGCTTTTATAAAAAATAAAACATATACTCTAATAAATTGCATGGATGTATTTATAGAAAATGTAAAAAAATTCTTTCGAAATATATGCCTTGTTAACGTGAGCATATGCGTAGATAAATTTCTATTGACACATACAGGGCTAGAATTGGGGCTGGAAATGGACCTGAGTATAATAGCGCCCTTAATGGATAATGCTACATCCAGTCTCATTTTTAATATAAGAGATATAGCATGTTGAAAACACATAATTCTTTAAAGGGCAAAGATATACCCACTACCCAACTTAATCTTTCACACTACCCAAAATTATCAAAATGTCATTATTTATTTTATTTTTGTATCTTCCTTTCCCACTACCCAGTTTAACAACGTTCAATCAAAGTCTTCTTCACTGAGACGACAGAGGTTTGTCGATCTGTCTGAATAAGTGTCGACAGAGGCTCAGTCGAAGTATGTTTCACTAAGACGAAAAAAATCCGTCGATTTGTCTGAGCAAGTGTCGACGTGGATGTGTCGAACCCTTCAAAACAACAACTGTCTTCTAATAATCAATCACTTATACAATCATTCAAATTCTTCCGAAAAATAAAAACGTCATTTAAGTCATTTAAGTCTTTTTGAAAATCATTCACATATATATTTATTTAAGTATAAAAAACAAAAATATCAAATATAGAGTTATTTGAACCAAATAAATAGTAAACATTTTATATAAACAAGAAACATTATTTTCTTTTCTAAACAAGTGAAGTCCCATGTCGAAAGTATATGGAATGTTTCTTAACACTCCACTTATGTATATGGAATATTTAATGTTTATTTCATTTATATGAATGTTTTTTTTTACACCTTGTATTTAAATAATAAAATAAGTGAATGACTTACAGAAGAATTTAAATGACTTAAATGGAATTTTTGTTAGGACTTAAATGACTGTATAAGTAATTTATTTTTAGAAGATGTGTGTTGTTTTAACGGGATTGACACATCCCTGTCGACACTTATTCAGACAGATCAACAAACCTATGTCGTCCCTATAAAGCAGATTTTGACTAGGTTCCTGTTGACACTTGTTTAGACAGTTTGACAGATCTCTGTCATCCCAGTGAAGAAGATTTTGACTGGGCGTTGTCCAACTGGATAGTGGTAAAAGAAGACAAAAAAATAAAATAAATAATGGTATTTTAATAATTTTGAGTAGTGAAAAAAATTAAGTTGAACAGTGGGAATAGATTTGCCTTTCTTTAAAACAGCTCATCTTCAAGTTCATAAATGATGGGACGCCAGCTTCACTTCTGAGTCTTATTGCATATAAGGGAATTGATATATAACATAAATAGAAAGAAGACATTAACTACACCTCTATGAGGCTTGAGGCCCAGCCCACCCCCCTTATCTCCGCCCAGCTTACATATTAAATCATCTATTAACATCTCTTATAAATCAAGAAACCTACATGTCAATTTTTTTTCTTTTTGATATTTGATAAATCCTTATTAACATCTTAATCGTCATCCATGTCTTATTCTTGGTCCATCAAATAACAATTTTTTATTATTATCATATTTTTTAATGAAAAAAAAAATACACAACCAAACAAAAAATAAATACTCCACTTCTATGGTGGAATAGCTTATATCGGTACAGTTGAATAGTAAACTGTGTTCAATACTTCAATCCCGTGTACCCATATTTATTCCCCCGTAGCCAAACATGGCTTACTCTCTGGCTTTAATCCATTTAAACAGCACATATATATCATACAAAGTGTTCTTCCAAATTAAAATAAAAGAAAATGTTTGGACTATGAAATAATTAGAATGGAGAAGATGATATACATCATATGCATGATCCCTCAGAATGCATCAGATGAAGACAAACTGATGAAACTTCACTGCTCATTCACAAATTCATGTGCATATATCAGTAGTACAAATCTTCATTTGAAAAAAAAAAAGAAAAAGAATCGAAGGGTTCTAAGAAGATGAACAAAATTTACCACTATCCAGATACAAGAGAGGAAAGCCAAAGCTTCCCAAGTACAACAGATAGGCTAGAAATGCCCTCGAATGTACAGACCGAAACTCTCTGTGGTCGCCGGAGCAGTAACCAATCAGATGACAAAGAGGGGGCGACAAGGGGGGGAGAGAGAGAGGAGACTTACTTTGATTATTGCGACTCCACCAGTACATACAGTGGCTTTCCGTTTAGCTGTTCACGATCCTGCATCACACACATCCAAGATCAGATGGGCAGGTGTGTTCTTAATACATACTTTTCTTCATGAAAATGTTATACTTAGTCATTCATGCAATCACTTTTGGAGACCTCGTACTGTTTGAATTTTTTAAAGTATGCGCTTCCCTCATGAAGTACATGATTTTAAAAAAAAATGAAATACAGGCTCATGAATTGAATGCATAGCTTTAACGTTTTTTCGTAATTAGAGTATATATTAACTAGATTATATTGCATTAGGTGACATAATGCCTCCAGCATGACTACAAAAGTGTGTTAACAGTGATGCTTCTCCACATATCACATGCCCGACCACATTTTCACCTATAACAGTGGTCAGTCACATGCATGTTAATGACTAAAGATTGGAAGAAATATTCATTTGCTACAAACCCCATGCAATAGGCTTAAACAGGTTTTAAGTGCATGTGGATGAACTCAGTAATAATATATTGGCATGCACTTTTGTGCAATGCAAGGAAAGGATCTTAGAAATCTAACCATGAAAATGTCCATACAATGTTCCTTTAAATGTAAGTTGCGGTTCAAACCCATGACATATTGGTTGCAACTTGCAAACAAAGATGGCTATACAAATCACCAAAGTAGGCAAAAGTACGTGTGGAAATATTATTAAATGTCTTAGAGAAGAAAACATAACTCAATACAAAATTAAGCTACATGTGAAATGCATGGGATGGCGAATTTCATATGAATGTTTCTTTGTCATGCCAAAAGCGCTAGTCGTAGAAAAGTGATTCTTGATGCAAACAACAAAAAAAATCAGAAGCAATTTAAATTGAATCAAAGTAAGGGTAGGAAAAAAAAATGGCACACGTACCTTGAGTTCGGGCAGTCCAATTACGCAGGCACATTCAACCACTTCTGCACCAGCCCGCTCTGACAAACAAATGACGTACATCAGAAGTTTCACTTTGTTATCAAAGAATTCTCATCATTCTGGCACAATGTGATTTAAGTAAATCCAGGAGATTAACAGAAAAAAGCAAATTTCATGTATTATTCATCAACCAAGGATATAACGTATTGCAGAGTTCAATTCTTTGCATGCCTACCTTAAGAAATAAGGATGCACACTCCATGCATGAAGCACAGGTGCTATTCAAAGTTTTCTAAGAGTAAATGTAATCTGAATAGACAAATACATGTTCAGCCATCAATGTGTGATTCAAAGTTACCCTTTTCTTATTCATTTACATTTGTTTGAACAATCCATACTACACTGCCAACTCCGTCTAATATTTTCATGGCAGATTAAATATAAAGTAGGATCTCCCACAATTCTTCACATTCTACTATTGCTTGAGCAGAAGTCAACTTATTTAACAAGGACACTCATATCGGCGTTTTGGAGCCATGTCCAACACTCCATATCCATGTCTGTCACCTACACCTTCTCCATCATTCTGACATATTCACATTAAAATATGAAACTGGGTATTGCGACCAATCCCATGTCCTTTTATTACATAGAACAAACAAAAGCACAGCTGCAAGAGGGGATAATCATATCAAACTTAGAAGGTCCTTTTTTTAATGTCATGGTTTGTAGAAGTTGTCAACACAAATTTTTCTTTTCGTACAAGTGTTAATTAACAAAAGGAATGCATTGCAAATTTAAAGAGCAATATTTTCTTTTTTGTGTGAGAATAGCTAAATCTTTTTGGTGATATGAAGAACCAAAATATGGCCTGAAACATTGGAATCCAAAGTAATTTTATTATGCTATTCACTGACATAATATCAACTATAGGCTGCACTCTAAACACATCAAACTATATTTTCAGGTCAACAATCAGATGCGAGATATCTTATACCAGTTTTCTGCTCTAAATTTGATGTCTCAGAATTTGGGTAATAACATGCCGCTGATATTGGAATATGCTTATGCATATTCGAAGCTGTGTTCAACAATTGACCCATGAAATCAAGTGGTTTGTAACATAAAAGGAAAGGATTCTGGATTTGGAGGACATGAATAATCATGTCCAAATAGTTATGGAGGTGGTTAAATCGTAGGGATCTCATATGATGTTTGGTGGTAGGGGAGAGATGTGGTGTGTTTGATGCTCAAGGAGAGAGATTCAAAGCATCAGCTCACAGATTCCCCAGGTTTTGGTCGGATTTTATGTGTTTGGTTGACAGTTTTACTGTCATGTTCTCATGGGAGCTCGGCAGGATACATAAGATTTGGTTCTGGTTGGACTTGTGATTTGAGAAGGCTCCACTAGGAAGGCGGCTCCCAAACATCTTCAATGTGGCTGTAAACAAAACCGGATCTGTGAGGGATTTCTGGCAAGAGGAGAAGGGCGAGGTTTTCAGGAGATCATCATTAGACAGAACCTAAAAGAGGTGGAAAACCCAGGGAGGGGTATTCGTCATGAGTTGCCCATAGTTGAGAGCAAGATCCAAAGAAATTTGGGTATCAAAGTAACACTCAAAATCCAAACCTTTAGGTGGTTAATGTATCAGGAAAGGATTCTAACAATGGTCTACAGGGAAAAATCCTTGAAAGATGTGAGAGGCAGAAGGGTGACAGAAGCAAAAAGGCCATGATTTCCCAATCATTTGTTGGTGGGGGTGTCGACAATTTGGTAGACTCGAAACCAAGTGGTTTTGAAAGGCAACAGCCCAGCATATTATGAGAACTTTTTTTTTGGTACTTTGACTTTGTACTATGATATTTAATAAAATTGTGGTAGATCATCTCCCCTTCTTCAAAAATAATAATAAAATAAAATCAATTGGTTAATTCTTCTACAGCTTCAGTTACCCACATCTCATTCTATGGTCCCTGTACCATATCTTCGTATCTTGAAGAGTAAACTTCATCACACGGAAGGAAAAGGACATATCCTGAATTTTTTTGTCACTCCATGAATCCTTTTAAGGGTTCATTTTCAGTTGCTATGAATGATACAATTTGGTAGTAACCTGTAAAAGCAATTTCTAGGTTTTTCCCAATCCATGGTGTGTGAGCTACTTATCTAACATAAATTTCCAATGGAAACAACAATCCGTAATGGAATTATGATAATTTTGGATTGTCCCTGTGAATTATCTGTGATCTAAGTTTGACAAATCAATACAAAAACTTAAGTAATCACAGGAGAATCCTTCAATAGGACAGGAGTGACAAATGAATTCATGAAAAGTGAATTAATGCAACAAAACAACCCGAGCACAAGTTGTTGACTTACCAAGTAATTTCATAGCAGCACATAAAGTACCTCCAGTGGCAACCAAATCATCAACAACCAAAGCACGCTCGCCAGGTTCAACTGCTCCAATGTGCATTTCAATACAATCTGTTCCATACTCCAAGACATATTCTTCAGAAATAACTTCACCTGCATTTAGCAACAATCCATTAGGTGCTGCAAGGGGGATGCTATGTATCTACAGAAAATAGATTTAACCACCAGATCTTATCATGAAAAGGTTCCGAGCAACAAAAGAATGAAGAGAAAAAAAAAATTATCGATATCCATATTCAGACTAAGCAATAGAATCTTGTGTCATTCCTTGGTAATAAAGAATATGACAATCACATCATGTATAAACTTTTTCCTTTGAGCATCTCAAGCACCAATGTAACAGAATTGAGAAACCATCAACAATATCATTAATGACAAAACATCTCTCATACAATACCATGTTTGTAGGATATGCTAAAATATAGAATCAATAATATAATTTTAGTTTGCTACCTTGATGTTTCCACCTTTGTAAATGAGGACTAAATTTGATATAAAAAAGTCCAAATCATGATTTTTGAACACATCAAATACATTAATTCAGGTGACTAACAAATATAACAAAAATACAGTCAGTATAGGCGACCAATGATTCCTTGGTTGTCTGGCAGAGCTAAACTGCTAATGAATGTAACTCATGATTTAATGTACATGCCTACCTCAGTTAGATTATTAACTCTAGTTTCTTCACGCTGACCTACAGCTGCTTTCCTTGGATTTCATTGCACATAAAACATCAAGCACAACGAATGTATATCCCAACACAAGAAGTCTATCAGGAGAACACTTGGGCGGCTATTTCCACGAATGTAGAGATTGGATCACCATGATTTTGGAAGTGGACACTCCTTCAATCATTATGGATAATCTATGGTTCAGGAGGTGACGCATCTGGTTTTTTGGGTTGAGCCCCCCACAACCCTCTTTTTGTTTTTTTCTCTCATTATTTTTATAATATTTGGTATGGAGACCCCTCATCTTTATTTATAATAAGAAGCTCCTTAATCTTCCTCATCAAAAAAAAACTCTTGATTGCCAATCATGAGTAGATTAGTATAAGTTTCCCAATCTGTCGATTGTCGATTGTCGCACACTAAAAATCATCGCTGTCGATTGTCAATGATGTGTAGATCAAAAGATACTGCGTGGTCGACTAGTTATAAGTTTCCCAATCTTTGCTAAATATGACATTTCATAAATCATATTTCAGTACATTATGTAACTATGACATAGTGTAAAGTAATACATGAAAATATAAGATGGTACATTGGATGCAACACAGGGGCCTCCGAAAATGGTGCATCCAATTGCATCATGCACATGTGGTAGTGTTTCGCTTTATAGCTTAGCCATGGTATTATTTCTTTGAGCACAGTACATTTGTTTTGTTGTTCATAAGCCTGTCATGTTTAAGAATACAAAACAATCTTCTCAACCCATCTTTTGAGTAGACCAATTATCATCTTCAAAAACTCTAAATTTTATATGAACCAAGCTTTGCAGAGCATCCTATACAGACTCAGCTATACAAATTGATATTTGTATTCATAAGTCCTACATGATTGAAGGGAACAAAACAATACAAAAATTACATGTATTGCCCTGAAATAATGGTTCTGACTTCTTTTCATTCTTTTAAGGAAACTAGATTGTGCTTGCTCGTTCAACCAAAGAAATATGAACCTAGAGAATTACGGTTCCAATGTTTCCTAAATCCTAATGAAAGAGATATTAAAGGGAAAAATAAATTTCATATGGATCTAATCAAAGCAATTCAGATGATCAAAAACTTTGTTGCTTTGTCACAATAAAAAGACCAATCAATTAGGTTAAACATCACAATGATGATTAAAACCATGCTATGCATGATAGAAACTCTCCGATAACTAAAGATACAGTTGCCATCTCAAAACAGTAAGCAAAGTGAAGATGATTTATAATTTTCAAAATTAAACATCACTAGCAAAAATACAGAGAGATTGCAGCATCATTGACAATATGAAGTGTTATAAAGGAACAGATTAATACCCACCAGGTAGCTTTCTAGGTTTCCTAAGTGGAACAAACTTTGCACCAATCTCTAATGCAATTGGAGGACCAAAAATAAAACCTCTAGCTTCAATTCCTGCAAAGTAAGCAAGTTGGAGATAAAATACCAGGTAAATTAGTACATGGTAACATCAAGCATGAAGCCTACACAAGGTGTACATGATTCATATGATCTTGATAACTAGCATAACTATATGAAAAAATCTTTAACAAAAAATTTAAAAATAAATTTCTGACTACTTATACCCTAAATAGATTAAAAGTTACATATTAATGAAAATTGATATAAATACTATGCATGTCCTTGAAATGGGAAGAATAAGAATATTAAGGATTGCGGTTCCACATAGAAGCTCTTCCTTTCGTGTTAGAATCTGCTGCTTGTTTAATTT
Source organism: Acorus calamus (assembly GCA_030737845.1). Lineage (NCBI taxonomy): Eukaryota > Viridiplantae > Streptophyta > Magnoliopsida > Acorales > Acoraceae > Acorus > Acorus calamus. The sequence continues at coordinate 9,785,163 of CM060867.1, read as the reverse complement.
TACATGTATACTTTGTCAACTATGATAAAAAGGGAGTATCCAGAAATTAACCTATAATTTTTAACCTAAAAAGTACTCACAGATCACCCAAGCATTGGGATTAGAGGGAATTAGAGAACATGGATAATTACATCATGAACTTTATTCAGAACTTTTTGAGTATTTCTTGTCTAAAACTATGCCTACTATGCATAATCATATAATTAATCATACAACACTTTACTTGGGTTTCATGAATTTGGCTGCAAATGCATAATATTGGAGAGGCAACACAACCGTGAATATAATGTATCATGGTAATTATTCAGGACAGGGATGCTGCACATTGAGAACCTTATAAGACTCAAAGAATCACTCTGAATCAAAGTAAAAGATCATAAGAGGAAAGACAAATTTTGAATTATAGTCCTGTTGTTAAATCTTTATAAGAGGGGAAAATCGAGTGTTTTTTTATTATTATTGGTTTAGTATGGAACACACGATACAACTCCCAACTTGGAGATGGTGAACCGACCCAGGAAAATCGAGTTTTCCTTGTTGATCAAAATCACAATTTGGGTGACAAGATCAGTAGACTCTTGGATCAGAAGACAATACATATAGCTCATTGTTGACTCTAGAATTCCATGAACTTTTTAAATTAAGAGTGAAGAGAATAAGGGTGTTGCAAGACATGCTTGGTTGATAATAAGAGGAATGCTATTTCATTGCTTGAGCCTCCATCCAGCATATAAATCAGTTCCTTCTCCCTTGTGTTTTAGCAAGTTTTTAATCTTTTCCCATCAACAAGAGAACCCAAGACTCTTTGATGAAGAGGGGATACCTCTACCAATCTGCCAAAAGGTGGTTCAGTTTTCCCCGTGGTTGTTTTTATCAATTCTCTTGTTAGTTGTTATCATAAATCCTCTGCAGACGTTCCCTGGGAACAGACTGAGTTGCAAAAAAATGACTTACCAAAAAACATATCATTTAGTAATTCTAGAAATCATCCCAAAACCTGGAATGTGATCAAGCAGAACACCAATCCTCAACTAATTTTTAAAACACTCCAAGGTTAAAAGCAACCATTTTCTTGTCACTATATTGGACCACTACATCCAATTCCGACATCAATAATGGAACCACAGACAGTGACCCATACAGAACATTGTACATCGTATATCATCACATTGGTTCAAAACACCGATTAAAGCACAACAAAAAAAGACGCAATCATTCACATGCCCGACAAAGGTTCCATAGCCCACCAAGGTGCACCCCAAGTCCAAACAAGAAAAAAGTAACATCACGATTGATCAAAAAAGAAGCCATGGAAGAGCAGTAACAAACCAAGTCAAGCATAACATCAATAGCCCACTAGCCACAAGTCAAGCTCTTGTGGGTGGGGACATAAAACAAGGATAAAACAAATTAGAACGGATCAGAAAAGGATCACAGGAGGAAAGTTCATTGCACACAACCGCACCCACTAAAATGCCACAATAGTCAAAACACGATAACTCATACACCACCTTCTCTTGAAAAAAAATTTATTTTCAAAAGGGCAATCATAAACCCCTACAGAAAGGCAATATCTCTCTATTCCTCCTCACAAGCGCCATTATTTACTAAAGAACAATGGTCCCACAACCCAATTTTAAAACGTAATGAAGCACTTTGGGTTTCCTTGTACACCTCATCCACCAAGCAATCAAAAAAAATGAAATTCACATCAAAAGGTGCGATTTTTAATGGCCAAAAAAAAAGTGACTAATTACATACCAGCAACAACAGAGATGTTCTTCCCCTTGTACCTCTCGACGAACATGTCGATGGTGTCCTTGAACGCCTTTGGGTTGAGGAGGAGCGTTGTGATGTCCTGAAACATGATCCCTGCAGTCATCAATCAATCCACTGTAGTGAGTGAGTGAAAACAAAATCCACAGCAAATCTTCATCAATAATAAAAACAAAAAACAAAAAAAAACACAGCAATCAAAATCATAACAGTTAGCACAGTGAAGATGGAGGAAATAGTGAACGAACAAAGACACATAGAGAGAATCAGAGAGAGAGAGAGACCTGGCTTGGGGAAATCGGGGACGACGCGAATGGAGGAGGAGATGTCATGGATGCGGGGGTCCTTGTCGCAAGCCGACATTGCACTGGAATCTCTCTCTCTCTCTAACTAAGGTCTTCTTCTTCGTCTTCAGCTATGAATGAGAAGCAAAAATAAGAGAGCATGAATAGATGAACAGAGAGGGAGAGTGTTGAGAGAGGAGTGGATTTATATAGAGAGAGAGAGAGAGAGAGAGAGAAAGAGAGGCTCATCTGTAATAGTGAGAGTGGGAGTGTTTAGAGAGACAGAGGAGTGGATTTACTGATCCCAAATTTTTTTTTTTTTTAATTTATTGGTTTTCACCGGACAAGGTATCACGGGGAAGATTTCATCTCTCTTTCACTCCCCCCAAAAATCCCTCTTTTGTTTTACATTTATATATTGAAAAATCAATATAACTCTTTTAAAAGTTAATTAAATCCGTTTAAGACAATGTAAAATTAAAAAATCATCATAATTCTCTATATTAATTTTAACTACACGTTAAAATTTACCAAAATGTCATTATCCCTTATTTTTAAAATATAGCTCTTTAGAAACTTATGAAATTTAGAAAAAGTCCATGCAAAATCGATAAATTCTTTTGAGTCTCAATCTTATTATACAATATTTATTTTAGTATCTGACGTAACTAAAACTAACCAGATTTATGGTTATTCTAATCATACATAATAAGTTATTATAATACCCTTTTAAAATTTATTTGATAAATTATTGTAACACTAACTGGATATGTAGTTGACTTTAAGGAGACTTATTGATTTTGCAGGGACCTATTCCTATTTTTTTAAAGTTTTGAGGGAGTTATATCAATTTTTCTTTTTTTTATATTGTGGTGAGTATATAAGAGCAGGAGAATTTTAAAAAAAAAGGTAGGAGCATTTTTGTCATCAAAATGATTAAATCAGATTTTTCATAGTAAATAACTAAATTGCTCTAATAAATTTATATTAATCCTTATGAAATACGAAAAATCATACATACTTTTTGAAAACTTGTGATTTTTTAATTTTACAATAACTAAAATGATTTAGATAATTTCCAGGGATTTCTAGCGATTTTTGCATTTTAAAAAAGTGTGGAATAGTTTTTCAAAAAGAACCTTCATTCATACATTTTTCTTGTGGGGCTGATAACTTTGGTAGCATTTGTAGTCTATTTTGTACCGTTGTATGAAAAAATTTAGAAAATATTTTTTAAATTAATTAATTAATATATCTTAATATATATTTTATTTTTTATAATAATATTTATTTCAATGACAAATGAAAAAAAAGATAGAAGTAGTAAACCAAGTAAAACATTATCGCCTCAACCAAATCCCAGGAAGATGAAGCATCTAAACCGACGTTGGCCCAAGAATTGGGTCGATTATCTCGTGGCTCCAAGGCGCCCATGCTGGAAGCAAATCTCTTTTGTAATTGAATTGTTAAAACAATTAAATATATGTGATGATATTTAAATAATAGTTAACATAGAATAATCAAACCATTGTACTTTTTAAAATTGTAAAACAAATTTTAAAAGTTGTTGATTTAGATATTTATAACTTTTAAAAGATTTTTTTGAGTGCTTTCCATAAAACATATTGTAATCAAATATAAGATATCTATATTTATTTCGGAATATGAATTCATACCAGGTAAACTTAGATCACACCCCTAAAATGAGGGCAAATTTTATAGAAAAAAGATATGTAATGGTTTTATAAAGTTATTGTTTTGTAAAAAAAATTAATATATGTACTTGAATGAACTAAATGCTTACTTTTTCATTGAAAAAAAACATAAAAAAAACTAATATGTATTTCAGTAGAAAAGGTGAGAATTACACGAAAGATTGTGAATCCGTGATAACAAGAGAATTTGAAATAAATAATCGATTAGGACATCTGATTTTAAAGTTGGGAAGGACTTCAAATGCAACCAGCGGCTCATTTCGGAATGGATTATCATGTCATAAATAGAGGTAGTTCCCAATAGTTTAGTGAAGATTCTTTATAATACATAGACAGAAATTTATATATCATTGTATACGTGCGTGTACGTTGATAAAAGTCAAACGACATTGAAATCATTCATTTTTATCATCATTCGCACAGTCATAATTTTAACATATGATATCTATAATAAATGTATAGTTCTATATAAATATATGTATTCAATTTATGGATGTGTATATTTCACTATGTAATTATTTATTTTTAAAAAATTCAAATATGCTCAAATTACAACTGTAAGAAAAAAATGATTAAAAAATAATATTTTTTAAAATTAATTAACATTATTTACATTTAAGGTAAAGAAGAAAAAAGACAAGGAGTATGCCAAGGAATCAAAGGCCAAGTTTGGTGACGGATTGATCAAGACTACTTATTTGGCGTTTATGATTTGATTTTGATTTGACGATTACATTTCATGAGATGCTTAAAATCAATCAACTTCCACAAGTCAAATTTTAAATTTTAAGTTTTTAATTTTAAATTATATGTCATATCTAGAAACCATAACACTGTAAGAGCCTTCACATTTCACACCACTCGCAACTTACCATTGTTATTATTTGTTAAATCTATTTTTGATACTATTACATATTTACATTCAATCATTCTTTCGGCAATTTTGCAGTTTATACGGATTTGTTTAAAGTTTTATCTTTTTTTTTAAGGTTCCCCTCTTCCATGTCGAACAGGGAAAAAACAAGTACCATTGCTACATATACTTGCATAGGAGAATATATATATTATATTATCCTTTATTGTTTACATGTAAATTAATCAAACCAAATGTCAGCATCCATGTTCTTTGGCTGATGGGTCAATGGGTCGTTTTTTTCTGCTCCAAATTATGGTTATCAAAATTCATCGTTTTGACTGGTGCTCTCCCTAACTAGTTTGAATATCTATTCTAGTCATAGATGATTTAACCAATATATAAGAAAGATGAAAGACTAACATAGGGTGATAGAGATAATTGCTTGAGAGAGTTTTTTGTATAGTGTTTTTTTATAGTCCTCATATTATTCAATTTTCCTATATTGCATATTTCACGTAATAATGCATGCAATATATATATATATAGAGTCGCGATTACGTGTGCTTTACGGTCGGTACGGTGCGCGATCACGGGTCCATCGCATCGGACAGTCGGGTGCGATTCACATCGACCGTTGGATGCGATGGACCCGCGATCGGACGGCCCACGTCGCAAACCGCACCAACCGCAAACCACACCTAATCGTCGGCATATATATATATATATACGCGAGCGATTCAGTGCGGAAATGCGGGAATGCGGGAAACGACGTCGATCGTTCGATCGCGGGTCCATCGCATCCAACGGTCGAGATGAATCGCACCCGACCGTCCGATGCGATATATATATATATATATATATATATATATATATATATATATATATATATATATGCGCGAGCGATTCAGTGCGGGAATGCGGGAATGCGGGAAACGACGTCGATCGTTCGATCGTGGGTCCATCGCATCCAACGGTCGAGATGAATCGCACCCGACCGTCCGATGCGATGGACCCGTGATCGACGGCCCGTGATCGCTTCCCGCACGACCGCATTCCCGCACTGAATCGGCTCCCTATATATATATATATATATATATATATATATATATATATATATATATATATATATATATATATATATATATATATATAGTCGAGTGATTCAGTGCGGGAATGCGGGCGTGCGGGAAACGACGTCGATCGTTCGATCGCGGGTCTATCGCATCAAACGGTCGAGATGAATCGCCCCCGACCGTTCGATGCGATGGACCCGTGATCGACGGCCCGTGATCGCTTCCCGCACGACCGCATTCCCGCACCGAATCACTTCCCTATATATATATATATATACACTCGATCATAAGTAGCATAAATTGAACCCATATTAATTAAACAAGAATCATTTTTTAGGGTAAAAACAAATCATATGTTTCATATAACAAAATGTAAATCTCATTGAAAATTTTAAATTCTACTTAGGACTCTATGTTAAACTTCTTGCATGATATTTTTTGAACCAAAACCCAAAGATTAACCGCTAAAGATTTCTAAATCTCACATCCAAAAAAGTGTTAACAATGATACTAATACACTCTGTTACTACTGCAGTCCTAATTCAATATTTGAAATCTATGCGAGTATATACAATACTGAAAATGCAAAAAAAGATATGCACTCAATTCGTTCAAGTATATACTTTTATTTTTTATAAAACCATGAATTTCATTAAACAAGTATACACTTAAAAAATTCAAAACATAACTTTATTAAAAAATGACTTTAGAAATGACTGATGACCCATTTGAATTAGCCTTTAAAAGAGGAGTTTAAAAGACATGATTATAAAACTTAACTAGTTTCAATCTAATCTCATATATCCAGCAGACCAGGCCTAATTGTAACATTTTTTGTATCAACAAACAGGAGAGACAAGTTAATTTTTTTATACCTTATCTTGTTTGTGAAACAAAGGTCAGAAGACTAAACAATGACTTCAATTTCAATGCATGACATAACACCACAACCCCCCAACCACCAAAAAAATATAAGTAAAATTAATGAAATTATTTAAAGAGCATCCACAACATTAGTTAGTGGGACCTTAGATGCAAGCATGTTCCTTTGTCTGGTGACCATTGCTATTCATATAGTCCTTACCAACTGCACAATTTGCTTTTCTTAATGAACAGGGATGACCCAAACCCAATAATACATGATTTGGTTGGGGTCGGGGCGGGCGCCGAGCTTGTCCTGGATGCGCTTCCAGGCGGTGACATACGCTGTGTCCTCGTTGCGGTCCTTCCACACGGACCGCCATGAACGGAGGACTTCGGGGGAGGTGACGGAGCGGATCTCGTCGGGGGTGGCGAGGCGGCGGTCGAGGATGCAGCGGACCATGAGAGAGTGGGAGCCGGCGTTGAAGGTGTAGAACTGGGAGGAGACATGCGGCTCCGTGAACCGATGTCCCTCGCCCCCTTACAATATTTTCCCTGATCATAAATACACACCCTAACCATTTCACAAATGTTTCTTGCCATATGGGCATATGGCCTATGCCCCTTGAATACCACCTGATTTTGCAAGATCCACGTTGACCAAACTGAGGCAGGGATAAGCAGCTGAGATGAAATCCCCCACCAGCTTAGTCATCTCCGTTAGTCTGTCCCACACCCAATGAATCAGCGGGCACAAAATGACCATTTAAGGTTATGTTAGTCTCTTAGGTGAATTAGGTTTTTTTAGAATGGGGGAAGTTAATACCACCTCATTAACTCCTAAACTCTTTGTCGAGCGAGGGATCGGTGGTGGCGATAATGTTGTCAGGCTTGGGAGGTGGTTGGTGGCAGTGCCGATGGTGCACTGGAGGGACTGGTCTGTTTCGAGGGGTGGGCTCGGTATGTCTCAAATACAAAATAATAATAGTAATAATATGGGGTGCGTTGAGAAGTTAACAGGGTGGCATTAACGGCCCCTTTTAAAATCATGTATGAGGTCTAGTTAGTTTTAGAAAAATTTATAAGTTTTTTTCATCCCGTGACAAAAAAATAATAATCAATTTTTAACTATAACAGATTTTAAATCAATTAAAGAAAGAAGATATATCATCTTATCACTTTTTAATGGGTTGAAATGATGAGTTGGCTTTGATAATTTTTTTATCATATTTAGGGTTATCATTTCCATTTTTATAACTCTAACGTTAAATGTATATTCTTAAATATTTATGACCTATCGCAAATCTAGTAGTAGAACTTTTGGAACCAATGAGAAAGTTTTCCAAACTAAAATTGATTTTCTTCCTTATAGATTCAATGTGCCCTTAGAAAGAAGACTAGATTTTCTTTTCTAAAAAATTATATGTGTAGTCTCGTGTGCTCATCCGCAATTATCACCAATTTTAATTTTTTTTTAATATATATACTCGCTTACTCAAGTACATATTGTCATAAAAAGTGAAGTATATGTTGAGATACCCTATTAAATAATTTATTTTAAAAAAAATAAAATAAAATAAAATTTATACACTACGATATATAGCACTATCACAATATACATGCGGCTAGAGTATATTTTTTAATTGCAGACGGTGTTGTAAAATGGACTAGGCTATACCTTTGTATCTGCTCTTCTTCTTTAGCTCTCTGACCATGTACAGTTGTACACCATCCCATTGTGGGAACATGTTCTCTTGACATCTTACACATTTTCAACGGTTCAGATAATGACTCTTCTCTAATTGGAATCTTGGGTTTAGATAAATCAATTGAATTGGTTAAATTAGCTAGGCTGAGATGGGGCTTATCAATGATCGTGACATTTGATCACTGTGTGATCAGTCAGAAAAGTGAATGTTTCACGTGATGACGGTCTGGTTCAGTTAGGAGCGGACGCGCGAGGGTCCTGTGCATGCATGGGTCCTCGTCTCATCTCCACGTGACCTGTCTTTTGCCTGGTTTTGTATAAGGGCACCCACTACCCCCACTTAATTTTCTCAATATTCAAAATTATAAAAATGTCATTATTTTTTTTATTTTTTGTATCCATTTTTCACTATCCAGTTCGATAGCGTCCAGTCAAAGTGTTCTTCACTGGGACGACAGAGGTTTGTCGAACTGTCTGAATAAGTGTCGACAGAGGCCCAGTCGAAGTGTGTTTCACTAGGACGACAGAGATCCATCGATTTGTCTGAGTAAGTGTCGACACGGATGTGTCGAACCCTTCAAAACAACAACTTTCTTCTAAGAATCAATCACTTATACAATCATTTAAGTCATTATAAAAAACAAAAATGTTATTTAAGTTATTTAATTCTTTTAATTCTTTTTATTTTATTTAATTCTTTTTAAAAATCATTTATATTTATATATATATATAAATTTATATATATATATATATTTATTTATTTATTTAAGTATAAGAAACAAAAATATCAAACAAATAGTTATTTTGATCAAATAAACAATACACATTTCATATAGACAAAAAATATTATTTTCTTTTCTAAACAAGAAAATAATATTTTTTGTCTATATATATAAATGATTTTCAAAAAGACTTAAATAATTTCATTGACATTTTTGTTTTTCATAAGGACTTAAATGATTGTATAAATGATTGATTTTTAGAAGAAAGTTGTTGTTTTGAAGGGTTCGACACATCCGTGTCGACACTTGCTCAGACAAATCGACAGATCTCTGTCATCTTAGTGAAACACACTTCGACTGGGCCTCTGTCGACATTTATTCAGACAGTTCGACGGACCTCTGTTGTCCCAGTTAAGAACACTTCGACTGAACGCTGTCGAACTGGGTAGTAGAAAAGGGAGACAAAAAAATAAAATAAATAATGACATTTTCGTAATTTTGGATAGTGAGAATAGCTTTAGCCTTTGTATAAACCGTTTTCCATGCATGATTTTAATATCCTTAAATCCTTTATAGCAAACTTTTTATTTTATTTTTTAAAATACAAAGTTTCCCTATTACTATTATAAATTGACAAGCCACATAAGGCGGTTACAAACTTAACAGCCTTTTAAGGGTTACAAGCACTTAATATAGGACCAAACTGGACCTATTGGCCAATGAACAAGCCCAGCAGGACAGTTGGCCACGTTCTTGATGGGAGCAAGAATTGATCCCTTGCCTCCCCCTTTGAGGAGGGTGTCCTTTACCAAGCTAGCTACGGCTCGTGGGACCTTTACAGAGTCATCTTTGAAAAGAGGGTTGAAACATTATTCACCCCATTTTCATACACTATGATACATATATAGTGTGTGTATATATTGTATGATTATAGTACTTTATGAGGTTGAAGTTTTTTTATTTTTTCAAAGAAAAAATATATTAATATATTTTCATATATATACTTCAATCAATTTGTAAGTCAGTGTGTACTTCAATGGTGAATTTTTTTAAAAAAAATGGTAAGGACTGCACGAGGGGCATTGGATGTAGTATTTTCATTTTGAAAATAAATCACCGAACCTTGTATTAGTAAAATAATAGTCATAGTGATATCATCTCTTCACCGAGAGGACCTAATTAAGTTCCAGCGAATATCAAAGCATCGCATGATCGTTTATGATCTAATTATGTGTTAGATTTTCAACCTCACATTCAAATGAAGCATAAGAAAAACATTCTCATGCGCATGAGACATTTCCTAAAGGAGATAATATAATCATTCATGAATCAAACTGAATAATAATCCATTGAATCAAACATAATAGTAGTGGATAAGGTGAAATAAGGAGAAAAAAAAAACAGTTTGGATTGAGATAATAGGTGGAATTTGTATACAAGAATAAGGAGAATAATGCCGTATCAACATTTTAGTTAGTTTACCCAATACATGCCACATGTACAAGAAAAACCCACACATAAAATCAAATTTCAATCTCAAACCCACTTATTAATTAAATCATTTTTCATATTGTTGTAATTATTATATACATCTTATCCATCTTTAATCAATAATTTATCTATGATCAATAAAACAATAAAAAAAACTTCGTCATTATATTTTTAAATAATAATAATAAATAAAATCCAAATACAAAAAGGCTAATTTGGCAAATGAATACATGGTGGAATAAATGAATAATTATGGAAATAAGTAAGTGGGATGATAATTTATCCCTATTTGATATAAAAAATAATCAGGATAATCTGTGAACAATTGTTTTAATTTTAAAATAAAAAAAGATATTTTTTTCTATCTAAAAGCTAGAATAATATTTATTTTCACTTTTTATTTCAATTTTAAAGTTGATGATTTTTTTTAAAATAAAAATAATTTATTTTGTAAAACCTTGATCCATTGCACCTACCCCATAATTGATTTATTTCTCAAGTACAGCTAAGGAAATACCTGATTCCTGTATCCAGTATCTGAACCCGACAAAAAATCTGAATGAGCGGATATTATTTTTGGGGGACTCGTTCTTTTTATAGATCCCCCCAATTGACCAGCCACGTGTCATACCCCCCAACCGCATTAATTACACTCTTATCTCCAATGTCCCCATAGAAAGAAAAGAAAAAAAAAAGGTAAATTGCGTTTGGTCCTTTAAAACCCTGAAACTTATTGAATAATCAAATAATCAAATCATTATCTTATTTTTATATTTTAATTAACTATTGTATAAGTTAATTCTCAATATAAATTCATCCAAATGATCAAATGTATTGAAGATTTGATTATTGTATTAATTAATATTTACAAAACATATCTAAAATTAATTTATTAGCTCTTTTTTTAGTATTTACAAAATTAATTAAAGGGTGAAATAGTAAATTTTCAATACTTTTATCATATCTTAATGAAAAATCTAACGAAAAGGGGTGTAAGTGCATGTTTTGAACTTCAGAAGGTGATTCTGCGTGTTTTTAAAACTTCAAGTGTCCAAATACATTTTATCTTAAAAAATTTAAATTAGACCACTGATCGAACGACCCTACACTGCACGTGACAAATCTCTACACGATATTCCTTCCCTATGAAAGGAATAACATATTAAAAAAAAACATTTTTAGTGGTATATTAACGTTAGGTATGGAATACGGACCCTACGTTACAGTGATCCTTAAATCACAACCGTTCATATCAGTGGGCCACACAACGACATACCTACCGGCATAGGTTGCAGCTGTCTTTCACAGGGTTCGCCCTTCACAGTTGGATTTTGTACCATCAATTAAATAAGTCACGGACGGTCCAGATGCGACGATTTGGTCACACGAGGGGGGAATAAAGGGTGTTTTCGTAATTTAGCCTCGCTAGGCGACATGCATGGGGGATGTTTAAAGCTGGGGGTTCTGATCATCAGATCGCACGGTTCAGATTCGATATCCGATGGTCCCTTCTGTATTTACTCTTTTATTCTCACTCTTTTATCGAAATGACGGGTGTATCAACGTGTAAACATGCATTGATTTTATTAACTACATAAATTATTATGAAATACATGATTAGATAATTGTATAAATAAAAGATGAATGATATGTGAATAAAAAACAAAAAACAATGTGATATACGAGTTTCTTAAAATAGTAAAATAAAATGGATTTCCATATCCACCGATTCTTTGTAAATAAAGTAGATTTTGGGTTGATTCAAATCTATTCCAAACAGGTGTAGTGATGTAGATTAAATTAAAAAAAAAAGACAAGGTTATCATTAATTATTGATGTTGATCAATGATGTGCGTGACAGCTCCATGCATGAGTGGCCCCAGCCAGGCCTGTGTGTTTTTACCTGGGTCGTTTTGTGAGGTCACTTTTGATTGCAACTTATACCGATTAATGCAAAACCAGTTCGATGGGCTGCTTTGACCGAATAATTAATTAATTAATTTATCTTTTCAAAACTGAATATTGAATAAGAACCTGATTGGATTTTCAAAATGGAATAATCCACAGTTTTGAACTGATCATTGTTGAAAACCGGCTATGGTTGTTTGAATCAGTTGTGACTATAAGAAAATTAATTGTCTTCTGTAGAAATTAAAGGGTTTCATAGTGTGGTAATGTAACTATTTAAAGACTCATTTGAACAGCGAATAAATAACTATTTTAATATAGAGAAAAATAAGTTATTTTCCATTTAGTTGTGTTGTTATTTTCATTATAAAACATAATAATAAATTTTTTGTTGTTTAGTTGACCATGCATAAGTTGTAGATAAAAGATAAATAAGATGTGAATAATTTATAAAATGTGAAAAATGATTTGACATATGAGTCCCATAATTTATAAAAAGATAATTACAAATGATTTGAATATGAATCTCATTATATCAATAGAATAAAATGTGTGGAATAATACGATTCTAGAAGACTTAAAAAACTAATATATACCAACTTATTTTTACATAATCAAGCATATATAGTTATATACATCTATTTCGTACAAACAAAGTGTTTTTTCATCCCTATTCCAACAAATATAAAAAATAAGTATTTTTTGTATTTATCTTATTTTTTTACATCATGATGACATCATATTTCGATTTTGAATTGAAGTGATGACCCTTATAATTTAAGAATCCGTTTGGATAAAATATAAATATTCCATGATTTATACATATTTATAGAATTGTTGATTTTATTAGTAAAATAAGTGATTTTCTATTCGATTGTGTTTTCATTTATTTCGTTGGGGTTCGTAAGAATAAAAGTTGGAGTGTTAGGTTAATAAAGAATATAATAAAATATGAATGAAGTGTAAAAAATTGATTTGACATGTGTACCATATTGATGTATAAAAGGTGATGACATGTAATTTGATGTGACAATATGTGATTTGATAGGTGAGTCCTCTTATATCAATGAAGGAATAATACTATTCCTATCAGTTTATTATCACATAATTCTGCATAGTTATACCATTTCATACCACCCATTCAAAGAGCTTTTTTATCCCAATTTTCTTTTATCCCCTGTATTCCCCTTTTATTCCTCATCCAAACGGAGGGAGAATTTTTTGGTTCTACTGACAAAATTTGTGGATGAACAGATCGATCACCACTTCAAAAAAAAATCCTCCAAGTACAATGTATGAAAACAACACCTGAATTTGTAGTGTTAAAAAGTGTTAGATAAATGATTGAGACGTACGGTGGTCTCTATATATTTGGTTACATTTTAAGGGGGGGGGGGGGGGGGGATTGATTTAGTGAACCAAACTGATGTAACGTGTTATATGATAAAATTAAAATGTGTCATTGAATGCATATGATTTTAAACTATTAATTTCGTGCATGGACTTAACCATAGATTATACAACAAAAACGCCATCTGATTGAAACTGCACAACTAATTATAAGCAAAACCTATAGTATTAACCAAGATGTGGTTCTTTTAATAGTTGTTGTGCGGCAAACTTCTTTTGAATCCGAGGGTTTAGGGTTGGTCGTGTTGCGTGAGTCAGGTAGATTTCTCTTCTACTCAGATTCAATGTGGCCTGATCTAATCATTTATTTGAATTTGTATTGAATTTCTACTCTTAATGTATTAAGGCGTCGGTCTACTATTTACTTAAAAAAAACAAAAAAACTTAAATGGTCAAATATAATCTAACAAAAATATAAAGTTGCTAAATGAAAATTTATTGGAAATTTTAATTTTGAAGACCACATTAAAATACATTTAAAAATCAAACACTCAACACCTGAATCAAAGGTCATGACTCATGATCATTTAGGGCTAGTTTGACAAGAGATATATATTGGGATAAGGGGATAAATGTGGATAGGTGGGGAAGGGAACAACATATTCCATTTTATATAAAAAATAATCGGGATAAGTTGTTCCCATTTTCAAATGAAAATAGGTATTTTTATATTCCTTAAAATCTGAACTGCCATTTATTACTACCTTTTGTCTGGATTCTAACAAATGTGAATAAAAATAAAATTGGTAAGTTTTTATCACTTAAAATTACTCATCTTCAAAACCTTAACCCTTTATCAAATTAACCCTTGAAATTTAAACATGTTCATGAACTCATTAAATTCGTTTTCTTAATATTAATTTACTCTTATCACTCCCAAGCAAGACAAACTATCAGATAGATTATGATATTGAAATACATCATCATCAGTTGGAATATTTGTTCTTCTTCAGAGCACCATGTGCCTATGGGGAGAGGATTTGGATGTGAATGAGTGGGGGGAAGGGGGAGTTAAGATTGGCTCAAGTTGAAAAGACAAACTTCACTTTCGCTTTCTTTGGAAGCTTGTGGCAGGAGATCTTTTTCCGGATAACTGCTTACGGTTTATTCGAAGTATTTTATTTAGATTTTAGGATGTGTTTGAGCACAATTTCAAAGACAAAATGAAAAAAAATGAAAGAATTTGGATTAAAAAAAAATGATGGAAATTTTTTTTTTTGACCCGTTTATATGTTATTTATGTCTGTTAAAGAAAGTGATGGAAAATAAAAACCGTCATAGAAAATTGTGATGGAAAATGATGAAAAATAAAAACTGGTTTTGTGCTTATGATGAAAATGATTGAAAATGAAATATATTGTTTATGTTATCAAAGAAAATGAAGAAAAATGACAAAAAAAATTGTTTGTATGCTAGTTTAAATATATATAAAAGCAACATAATTATCAATCAAATATTTTTAAATAAATAAAATTTTAAAAGACAATCAACAAGGACATATCACATAACAAATAAAAAAAATTAAATAAATACTTTTATTATTTTATTATAAAATAAGAAATAAGAACAAACAAAAATATTCAATATCACTAAACATTTAATATTCAAACCCCAAAAAGATAAATTCACTTTCCTTCACTTCCCTCCTTTTGGGGTGACGGAAAATTTTTCACTCCTCTCCTAATAAGACAAAATAACAAAGGGAAAGTGATTGAAAATTTTTTCTCACTTTTTATTTGACACAAACAGCTGATTTTTATGTGGTCAAAGGAAAAAAATTTACTTTCCTTCATTTTCCCTCACTTTCCATGTGGCACAAACACACCTTTAATTTAGCAATTTTTTTATTTTTAATCTTATATAAATACACATGACCTCAAATAAAGATGAAGATTTAAAGTTGAGCTAAAAATAAAATTTAAATTTAACAATTTTCATTTTATTTAATATGAGGTGAGTTTGGAATCTAGCTTGAGGCTCCGTTTGTTTATGCGTTTGTATGAATGGTGGAGTCAGTGGACACCCGTGGACGCAAACATGAACACAAATACAAGTAAAATTTTAATCGCTGCATCAATAACCAAAAATAATATTGTTGTTTATTATTTTCAACTTGTCTTCGTGAAAACAACAATTCACCCGATACCCCCCCCCCCCCCCGTCTTCGTGAAAACAACAATTCACCCGATACCCCCCCCCCCTGCCTTGGCACTGCGGACTGTTGCCCAAACAGGCCCTGAAATATTGTTTTTACTTAATTAATTTAAAAACAATTTTTAATTGTCACAAAAATGTGTAACCCTAATTTAGAGGTAGTGAGTGATCGGCAAATAACAAGAGCCTTGAAAACCTATTTTTTAAACGAAAACACAAAAAACTTTGAAAACCAAATGGAAATTCTTTCATCTTTCTTGTGTGATTGTGATTTTTGTGCAAAGACCCGAGGAGGCTGACAGTCCCTGATTACAACAGCAACAAACTACTACCAAGTAAACATGGACCAACAAAGAATCAAAGGACACAGTGGGCTAAAAGGACACAGTGGGCTAAAAGCCCACAACATTCAGCCCTAAGGGCTATAGGCCTTCTTCTTCTCTTGCTGCTGGTGGTGGACTACAACCACCTTCACTGCTGCTCAAATGGAGCAAGACCTCATCAACAGATAGATCCAATTAATCTCAAATTGAAACTTGGATTAATTTATTTTAAATACAATTAAAATTTTATTCCAACAAACTTAATTTTTCTAACAAGATTCCCCTGTCAAATCCGTCTCCCGCACCCCCATCTTAAAGATAAAGCAATGAACTGCAATATAATTGAAGAGTGCTTCTTAGATAGTATTTAGAAATAAGTTTAAATAATTTTTAGATATATTGCTATTTTTCTTTTGCCGTATTTAATCTAAACTCATTTTCTAGTGTCCCCAACTATCTTAGATTTTGAATAAAGTCAAAATATTTTTTACTTATATAAACTTGATTTTCAAAAATTTAATAATTTATATCTCTTGAAAAGCTCTTTTTAAAATTTTGTTTCAATTGAAAAATTATTTTTCAAACTCGTTTTAAACACAACCTTAAACTTAAAGTTTATTTTAATATAAGGTTCTTTGTTATCTGAATGGAGAATGATACAATTCAACCGCGATTGCTGCTCCACACAAATTTTGATTTTTTTTCCAGAAGCACAAACTTAGCTAATAAATTAGCTTCTTTTAAAAAAATGTATATTTACATGCATGCTCTATGTATAAATATATATAGTTTTTGTATATATGCTGTTAATAAGTCTCGATACATTATTAAGATGAAAGGGAGAAAGTGGCAAGAGGAAGAGAGTTACCGGAGGGAGGGGTGATGGGAGGCCACACGCAGAGGAGTAGGGTTGATGCTGGTGTGGATGGAGGAGAGAGGGGACCCAAACAAAAGATGAATTTACTTAATAGAAAAAAGGAACCGTAAAAATAAAAAATAAAAAAACAATGTGCTTTTTAGCTTGAGCCGAGCCTTGGAATAAAAGAGGACCCAGAATAATGTGGAGACGAGCCGAACAAATAAATTATAAAAAAAAAATTCAATAAAAGGGACCCAGAATTACAGATATTTCAGGATCTCAAAATATTCAGGTTCAGGAGGACCCGAAATTAATTTCTCAAAAAATATAATAAAATAATAAATAAATAAATAAAAACCTATAAAAGGCGTCCGTGTTCTTCATCCCCAAGTGGTTTTTCTGATTTTCTTTTGGGCGTTCGTGCTGCCTTCGGATATTTTTCGTGGATTTAGATTTGTTTTCTGCCATTTTCGAGTCCGCACGATTGATTGACGAATGCACGTTAGGGTTTCCATGTAAAGATTTCTCTGTTTGGGGATGTTTTTAGGGTTTACTCGCGTTTGATGATCTTGGATTTGGTAACACATTCATATCGAATTCGATAAGACTCTATTTTTTTTAAAGATATGATTATCTTAGAGGGATCTTTCTTTCTAGTTCATATTATATCTGAATTGTTCTAATATGCGAGTCATTGTACTTCCTTATCTCTCTTCCTCGGATTTGCATGGACATGAAACCCTAATTTTCTGATATTTATCTCTCTGTCTCCGCGATTCAGTGATAGGCCTGACAGTATTTTATTTTTAAGACAAGATTCCCCAAAATATATGCGTTTATGTTGTTGGGATTTAGACGCGTTATCAATTTTTAAACCGGACTTGGTGACTCGTGCATCTTGTAGTGAGTTTGAGATGTGGTATTCTGGAAACCCATTCAGGGTTCCTTCTTGTTGAGCTGGGAGGGAGGGAGGGGGGAAGAGGGAGAGGGTGTAATTTTGTTTCAGGTATATTAGTACATTTATTTTCTTTATAAAGGTCAAGCATTCACAGATCTATTGCATGTTTTTGGAGGGAGGGAGGGAGGGGTGCAACTTGGGCGGGTTGTCCGATCCAACCCGACTTGTGGGCGGGATTGGATTGAGGTTTTTAACTGTCGGGCTCAACTCAACCCAAACTCGAGAAAATCGAAACTCAATTTGGATCGGGTTTGGGTTAGGGGGTTGGGTTAAGCGGGCTTAACCCAATCCCGGAGATAACTTAACAATCATTAAGATAAAAATGCAATTAAGGCGATATTCTTTTGTTTCTTATGTGTATGCTAAATTGGGAGCTATATGTGATTATGTTCAGTGAAGTATATTATTTCTCTATATATACTTGCATGAATTTTGTCACTGATTTGCTTGTTAACTATGCAGGAAGCTCCTGAATTAACAGATTCACATTTATAAATACATATCCAAGCATAAAGAGGTGCTTTTGTAGATATTAGTGTAAAGGACTTGATTTGTATCACATCTTTAGAAAGAAGGAGAGAGATTCGTATGGCTGCATTACTGCCAGGTGATCCTTCACACCATGCAGTGGTAGAAAATGGACTTTGTAGTTATTCTCATGACAAGCATGAGGAACTTGATCGTACTGGTGCTACATGGTATCTAAGAGGAAAGGATATTAAAGAAAATTCCCCATCTAGAAAAGATGGTATTGATGTAAAGAAAGAGGCATCTTTTCAAAAATCGTACTGTACGTTTCTTCAGGAATTGGGCATGAGTCTCAAAGTGTAAGTTCCCAATTTACTTTCTGGTATCTGTTTTGCCTTATTATTTGCTTTTAACCATATATGCTTTTTGCTTTTTGGAAAATGATCCTTTAACTGGTGTCTTCTTGTGGATTTGTTCTAGACCTTCTAATTGAAGCAAGGTAATGAATGGAGGCATTAATGTACTAGAAATGAAAGATGGTTGCTGCTAAATTGAAATAACTTGCTTGATGATATTGTTGCCAGTTTATCTAATTTAATGAAAATCAAGATTAATAGACATCGATAATTAAGGGGGATGCTAGCCAATTAATCCTCCATTCTGCATTCATGTTTTCTTTATAATATGTAATTTATTGTTTCAAAATTGCATGCTGTGAATGCTTAAATTCTAATAATTTTGAGGGAGTATTAATTACATGGCTAAAATTTCTGATCTGTAGGAAGTTTGTTGGTAATGTTCGCTTTTTTTTTCCTTTCTGGAAAGTAGTTACTTCTTTTTTCTTTTATATAAGTTTTCCCATAGTTATGTAATTCTGCATAATCTATATATAAGTCTTGTTTTAATTTATTACTTTTTAGCAAAAATAATCTTTGTAGATTATGAATGTTGTTATTCATTCTTGTGATCTGCTGTTTTGCAGATGGTGTTGCCAAAATCCTTCATAATTTATAGTTCTCTACTCAATTTTTCATAAAACCTGTTTAAATTCTTTTTTAGCTGTTACTCGCATAGCAGTGATGGCTTATGGCAATACGTTCTTGCTGCAGACCTCAGATAACAATAGCTACAGCAATGATATTTTGCCATCGCTTTTTCCTACGGCAATCCCACGCAAAGAATGACAGGAGGGTTAGTTTATGGTTCAATTCCCTTTTTTCCTTCAAAATTGTTTATGCTTTTCAATTTTTTGATCCTTAGTATATACGGCACTCATTGATTTTTTTTTGTGCATGCCATAAATGAAAAATAGATGGTTATCATGAGGTCATAGGTTCGAGTCCCAATGGTTATCTAATAAAAAAATAATAAATAATGAGAGAAGAAAAAGAAAGTTGGTTGATAGCATGTGAGGAATTTCAAGCATATATTTTTGGAGTAGCAGGAAATGTTTACTTGTTTGATTTTGTTGCATATAATGCTTTCACTTGTTGTAATGATGTGCTTGCAATTATGAAAAAATAGATGCTTCATAGCTTAGTTCCTTTATGAGAACTAAGGACCCAAGGAATTTGTTGAAAAGTATGATATGTATATTAGTTTGATTTTTGAATATGCCCCTATGTCATTGATTGCTGAATCACTGATTTGTGTATAATCAATCTTGTCCTCTGGGTGAGTTCTGCACCACATATGAAGCTTGGGTTAGCTTTCTTAGCTCTAGTATTAGGCGTCTAACATCCAAATCAAATGGGAACTCTTTATATCATGATAATCACGATAATGGGGTGTTATAAGAATATCCAAGATAAAAGGCTTACTCATAGGATGGAATACATGCCTCTTTTGACCCTTTTTGTTATCCAAAGAAACACAAGCTTCTTTGCTTCGTTGGCCCTGTGTGCTAGATGCTTGACGTAATCATTGAATATTCCACTTCAAACCAGATCTACCATATATGACAAATGCAACCAAAACAATAAAATATTTGAGGTCGTGATGGATGCCTATGTGAACCATAACATCATGCCAAATTTGATGGTCAAGTGATCCCCTCAATTTTATTCAGTCAATTTACTCCCCTCCCCGTCTTATGGGTTGCTCAAAGTGAACAATCTTGATAGGTGTCCGTGACACTGTGATTAGTATCCTTATTATTTTGCCCGTTGGTTCAACCTTTTCCGATAGTTTTATTAATATAGTTCGTTGACTTGATTGTTAAAATCGTGAATAGTTTGTTTATGTCAAAAGATAAGAGAGTCCTATTAAACAAAAAAAAACCCTGAATAGGAGACAGGGGGTCTCCTTACATAAGGAAAGGAGGAGAGAAGAAGAAAGAGTACAATATGGAAAAGAAAATGCTAAAACAAGGAAGCTCTCCCAAGGGGGTCCACGGTCAACACCCACCGAACCAATTAGCCCCCATGAAGAAGAAAGGAAATGGACGACCATGTTTTTTCAAAATACTCTCTTATGTTGGAAGACACACTCATTATGTGTGAGCCAAATACTCCAACACACCGCATGAGGAACCAACCATTGAACCTTGGCTATAGAACTTCAATAAGAGTGGATTATGATAATTTGGTTATAATGGAGGTTTATATTGTGTGGAAGAGCAGTGAACTTACTATTTGTTTCTTTCCCTCTTTAGACAAATTGATTTAATGTAATATAAGCTACTTTGAGTCTTTCAAAAGTTTTTTTTATCAATAAATATTCTTAGTATCACACGATGCAGGCAAATGCTATTCTCCATGTTTTATTTATAATGTATTGTGTTAATGAGAGGGATGCAAAAGTCAGTCAACTGGTAGGCTTTCAGGATAGATTTAATTACATGTTAAAAGTGGGAGGAATAAGGTGAATTTTTTTCATAAGATAGTGGAGTGTTTCTGGTAATATTATCAGTGAGCAAGAGCATATAAACTGATTGATTGGGTAGGAGGCTTGGTAAAGAAAAAAAAGCTTGGCATCCTGCATATTCTTCACAAATGAAATTTTCAATTACTAGGTTAATCTTTTTGATTGATTTGCCCCAATTAAAGGTCCTGGATCATAGTCAACATGTGACTGGAAGATTGGACATTATCAGTGATTTTTTAAGGTCATGCATCACATTTTGGTTTCTACTCAAGCACCAAAATTATTATTTTTTAAATATAATTTTTCATCTTAAGAAAAAAAAATTACCGAAGACCTTGGGGGGCGCCCCTAGGCACCCATATCTTGGGATAGACCTGCTAAAAGCAGTTATTTCAAGATATTTCATTTGACTTAAACCCACATTGACATTTTCTTGCTTATATGCACTGCAGACCATAGCAACGGTGTGCATGTTCCTGGCGGGAAAGGTTGAGGAGACTCCTCGGCCCCTTAAAGATGTTATTCTCATTTCTTATGTAATTATTCACAAGAAAAATCCTACTGCTTCTCAGAAAATAAGGCAGAAGGTAATTATCAAATTGTGAATGGTGTCGTTACCCTTTTGTGCCTGTTAATAGCATACTTTGTAATAGTTGATATATTATGGTTCTGGACTATATACTTATACACCGTTAAAAAAATAGATGTTGCGATTTTCTTATGCTTAATGATTGCCTTTATGAAATCCCATTTTTTACAGGATGTATTCGAAAAACAGAAGGAATTGATTTTACTTGGTGAGCGGGTTGTCCTTGCCACGCTTAATTTTGACCTTAATGTCGATCACCCATACAAGCCTCTTGTAGAAGCAATAAAGAAATTCAAGGTTGCCCCGGGTCCTCTGGCGCAAGTCGCTTGGAATTTTGTCAATGATGGGTATGACAGAGCTTCCTTTTGTCTTTCCTTCTTTTCCAGTCTCAATCACGTGTATTAATACGCAATGGAAAGGGATAAATGCAGGCTCCGAACCTCTCTCTGCCTGCAATTTAAGCCCCATCATATTGCAGCAGGAGCAATCTTCCTGGCTGCCAGGTTTCTCAAAGTGAAGTTACCATCTGATGGCGACACGGTCTGGTGGCAAGAGTTTCATGTGACCCCTAAGAAGTTGGAAGGTGCCTGTCTTTTTTGAAAAAAATTCCACATTTGGAAGTCACACATATGAAGCAGTTAGCTGCTTAGACTGTCATCTAATTGCAACTATTTGTGTTAAAATTTTATATTTACTTGCAGAGGTTGGCAACCAAATGTTGGAGCTGTATGAGCAAAACCAAGCAGCATCGGCTTCCAAAGGGAATGAAGCCGAGAGGGGTGGTGGAGCAGGGTCTCCTCATCGTGTGTCATCAGTGGAAAAATCCATGGCTGTAAATATATGCATTCAAGGCTCTGGCCTCACCTCTGCCAAATATGGTCCATCACCAGCTGCAGCACCACCACCTCTACTGTCCCGGTCTGTGCCTGAGCAATCACGCCCCGAAAAGCAGAACAAAATTCAAAGAATTTCACATAACAAAACCCCGAATCATTTTGACCAGAGAACCGATGCAAGGAATAAGGAGGAACAGTATCATGATATGGAAGCCCTGCACAGACCCCACATAATTCCAGATCAGGCGCAAGATGATCTGAGCCATGCGGACATGAGGAAGGCCACGAAAGAGAAGAATTGAAGGATGATGGGCTGTCATTCAAGTCTGGGCCCACGGCTGACGTCCGGAGCTCCATCCACTTGGATGACCCCAATGGGTATTCTCCAATTGATGCGATCAAGAAGATCAACAAGGACAAGGTGAAGGCTGCTCTGGAGAAACACCGAAAATCCCGAGCTGATGTCGTGAGAAAGGTTGATGCAATGGATTTTGATGATATCATTGAGAGGGAGATTGAGAGTGGAGTGGAGGTGGCGCTGAGTGCCAGAAGGTCAACCAGGAGAGGAGGCAGAGATTGTCTTCTTCGATGCCTCAGAAATCTCCGAGTTCTGAGAGTGGTGGATAACAACACTAGAAAACGGAAGCTGCCCTCTTTTGAGACTCCCGTGGAGTGTGATTCTCGTATGAGAAAGGCGGCAAGTCCAGAGTATAGTAAACAGAAGAGGAGGGAGCACATGCACAAATTCAGTCATCGGATGGCTTGATTTTGTGGGGAGAAATCATAAGAGATTCTGATGGTGAATCACTTGTGATGGATGAAGCACTATTGTCTTGGGGAGACTCCCTTTTTGAAGACCAGACTTGATTTTGGTGGTATAGCTATACAGTGAACAAATGTTTATGTGAATGGTTCACCAACTGTGGCCATCACTTGTATGGATTTTCATTTAATTTTTTCTTTGCGCATGTAGAGTTTCTTAGGGCATCCGGAACTGATTTGAATTGTGAAAATATAGAGGAAGAAAAGCAGAGAGGAGAGAAAAACTGACGGGATTCTTTGAATTTTGCACCGTGAAACTGATACAAAAGAGAAACTGAAATCTTTTCTATAGAACA
Source organism: Acorus calamus (assembly GCA_030737845.1). Classification (NCBI taxonomy): domain Eukaryota; kingdom Viridiplantae; phylum Streptophyta; class Magnoliopsida; order Acorales; family Acoraceae; genus Acorus; species Acorus calamus. The sequence continues at coordinate 9,761,189 of CM060867.1, read as the reverse complement.
GTTGTTATTATCATTGTTGATTTGTTTTGTTGGAGAACCTGTAAATTCGACAGTAGAGAGGCAGGCTTGAAAGTTCCACCACTACGAGATATTTTGCATTCGGATTTTTTTTAATAGGTGATTATGCAATATATTACACACAGGTTGTCTCCAATGTTTCGAATATCAACTGGACATTTTATGCTGATTGGCTTCAAGTTAGTTATCACAAGTGACCAATATCTATAGCTAATGTTTTAATATGCAAGGTTGAAGAGTTTAAAAAAGAAAAATGTTAGACAAAGTCATGTAGGTAGTCCATACGTGATTTTTTATTTTATTTTTAAATAGTAAAGGTTATGTTTTCATGAAAGATGTAAATAACTTTATTATGAATTGAGTGTGCAAGGCTCATACCTCCTCAATGGGGGTTCATCGGGATTGAACCCGACAGTGCTGGAGGAAGCGGGTGCAACTCAACCACCTCGCCATCGCCAGCAAGGGGTGGTGCAACTTTGAGATCTTCTTGGAGATAAGATGATTACTATGGAAATGAGGTGAGTTGTCCATGTCCCAAACTCTTTAACATTATCTCTTAAAACAAACTTAAATGGTTTTGGTCCAGATGCAATTTGGGAGGGATAACGGCCCAGACACAGTCCCAAATAGAGTCCCCACATTTTTTTTAAAAAAATAATAAACTTTATCAGTGAGATATATGATTTGATGAAAATTGTACATCGTTCTATTTTAAATTGAATAGACTCATTTTCAGTAAATGTAAAAATAAATTAATGAGTTATATATTTCATCTAAGGAGGTATATATATACATCGTTGGATGATTACAAGATCTGTGAGACCGCATTTGGAACGGTAAAATGAAACAACGCCCGTTTGGGGGATGCGTATTAGTTCATTCCAAGGCTGCGTGGTCAGATAACCCCCGAGCATCTTTAGTAAATGAAGCTTTCAGAATAGGAGTTTAGTAAGTGTTAGTTAGAATCTATTGAACCGGTTGAAAACTTGGAATTGTTTCTTACTGAATTAATATTCAGTATATAATCAATGATTGGAATCCTCCCTTTCAATGATCAATCAACTGATTGAAGTATATAATCGAAACCTCTTCTTGTTTGGAATCCTCCCTCTATGTTTTTTTAGACGCAAATATGATTTTGTTGAAGTATCTCACCTAGAATCGAAGAAGAGTTTTGATATTATTAGTGATTTGGCATAGATCCAGCCAGAGACTGAACCTATCCGAGTCAATGTTTTGATGCACAAATTAAATGGCTGTAAGAAATCAAAGATGAGAATTTTCTTGATCCACACCCTGTAGTGTATTAAATGTGCAGTTTCCAAAATGACTTTAGGATTCAATGTGACTGAGGTCCACAAAACCAAAATTCTGCCAAGGTGATGAGGGCCATAGTTGTGGGCCAAATTAAAGTGTCTGAATTGGGGTGACTAAGTTGTGTAACTTGATGTTACATATACACTAACAAATTATGGATTATGAGGTATAACATTGCTTACATTCATGGTTCAATCAAACTCAAGAGATCTGCTTCGCATGTTTAGGTTTTCACAAATAATGTTTCCCTAGTCTGCACAAAATATCACAGATTAGCACAACTTTTGAAGAAGTCATGTTAAAAACAAAACATTTTAGGATGTAAAAAATTCATTATAATTAATATGAAATTTACTATTAGCAATATTTACAAAAATAAGGATAATCAGATAAAGAAAATCTGGTTAGAGCAATCTTTTATACATTCATTTCTTAATAAAGTGAAACAGAAACCAAACAAAGGATGGCAACATGAGTGTTACCTAGATAAATTGAGAAAACTCCACGTGATCTTCAAGAATCAAGATTCAATATGAAATTTGATTATGTTACATAGGCTATCATCATGTTTTTATGTCCATTATGTGGTCAATAATTAGAAAATGTCAGTCATTCATGAGATTATTGGAAGGCATGAATATCTTCAGTTTTCAAACAATTTAATTAATGGTCACTTAAATATGATTATAACCAAATAATATATGCAAATTGAACTTTAACATATCAATATCTTTAGTAATGTCACGTGTATTTAGTAACCAATTTTAGAACAAGAACAATCAAGATAGTTCTTTAATGCTTATAAAGTGCAAACTAAGAAATAAAGTGCAGATCAAGAGAGTTCACTTAATGAACTATCTAAGATATGAATACATCTTGCATGCTTTGTCAACGATTAACATAATATGACAATTTTGTTTTGGGCTGCCTTGTATCATAGAAAATGATATAATTCATTAATAATTAACAGGACATGGAGATCCTCATACAAAAAAAAAAAATCAAATCAAAATATATGGATAAACTTACCATTCAAAAAGTTTTTTCGCCTCTTGTATATGTGGATTGATAGTTATGGTTGAAACGACGGTTGTCTGATAAGGAATTTGTACCTATATAAATATTAAAACAATCCTTAAAACATGCATGCACATATAATAATTGACCATCCAAAATATCTCTACATTTGAAATCATTGTATTTGTAATGATTAACTTTCACCTCACATATTTGCACTCTTTGCTAACCCTGAGTCTCATTTTCTTCATCAGACTATCATTTTTTTCCATTCCAAAAATAGATGATGATCATGAAGAAATGACATGACCACCTATACAAAGAACATGAAAACAATACAACATACGAGGTAACAATTTTACTATGTAATTATTACTCTAAAAAAGGAAAGTCTTGTTTTGCTCTACCGTTTGAATCTGCTATAGCAATCTTTCATCTCAGAAGCTTGTTCTGTGTCCAATAGATTTATACTTAATGCCTCAGACAAATGATCAATAGAAGATGTCTTCAATCTTAATTCCATTTTTCTAGCATTAATTTCATCCTTTTTTTCTTTATCTAACTTTGCATACCATTCTCGTCGTCTTGCGCGCTTACATTAATAACTTTTCTGGATGAAAAATTAGATATGAATAAGTTTGATTATCTCTATATTTGTTACATATTTATAAAAAAAAATATGTAGCACAACCTAACAAACCTTTATCTAAATTACGAGGATGTGAACTTCTTCTAAACTCCATATGTAGTGATGCTTGAGCAACCGAAGCACAGAATGCCTATAACAAAGGGGCAACAAAGATCTTACAAAATAAATAAATCAAATTCAACAGCAAAAAAAATAAACGCAGAACACTATCCATACCAAAAACTACACACACACACATAACCTTATTTATTATACAACTTTAAATTGAATAAAAAGTAAAACATTATGTAAACAGAAAGCCTCTGGCCCCTCTTGGAATTAATTATCGATTTGTTTCTTATTTTTGGTATAATATTACATATAATTGCCTTGTTTATCTGGAAGCATTACCATATATATGGGTAATTTATTTGTTCATACACTATCATATCTGTATACACCATATGTGTATGAGCATGATGTGAAGAACTTTGATGTTGGAAAACACAAAGCCAAATAAAGATGGAGGGAAGAATCTTAGATTATTTTAATTTATCTTGCTTGAGGACACCATTGTTGGGTGCAAATACGTTTTCTGCTATCCAAATTTAATGTTCATACACTATCATCTCTGTATACACCATATGTGTATGAGCATAATGTGAAGAACTTTGATGCTGGAAAATACAAAGCCAAATAAAGATGGAGGGAAGAATCTTAGATTATTTTAATTTATCTTGCTTGAGGACACCATTGTTGGGTGCAAATATGACATAAAGATCTATATCTATATTTGATCAAATAAAACTTGATGTGACTTTAAACAACATACAAAAGAAAGCAATCCTTTGTGGTAATGCTAACATACATATCCCTGGCCATACACATCAACTCCTAGCATGGTTTGGAAACCCACAATTCTTTCATTTGATCAATCTAAAATAAAGAGAAAAACAAGAAGAAGAGAAGCACATACCCCAGTCGGCAATCCCCAAAATTCTTTCAATGAGACCGATGAGGGAGAAAGTGATGCCCAAAACATTGACTCTCTCAGATAAATGTCGATTTTCCCAAAACAAAACCCTTAAGCCAGTCGACGTCGGCGATCTCCAAAATAAAACCCTTGAAAGAGAGAGAAGCCGATCAGGGAGAAACAAAATCCTTGAAGTCAGTCGACATCGGCGACTCGGAAACAAAACCCTTAAAAGAGAGAGAACCCGATGAGGGAGAAACCGAACCCCAAAACACTGACTCGGATAAAATGTCGATTTTACCCACCAGAAAAAACCAAAACATATAAGCGTAGAAACATGTTATTTGAATGAATGGGCGTGGGTAAAAGAGGTAAACTCAAAAAGTGTCGACCTTGTCTTATTAGGGACTAATCCTTATAATATAGAATTTTTTTCCATTCCAAAAATAGATGATGATCCTGAAGAAATGACATGACCACCTATACAAAGAACATGAAAACAATACAACATACGAGGTAACAGTTTTACTATGTAATTATTACTCTAAAAAATGAAAGTCTCGTTTTGCTCTACCGCTTGAATCTGCTTTAGGAATCTTTCATCTCAGAAGTTTGTTCTGTGTCCAATAGATCTATACTTAATGCATCAGACAAAGGATCAATAGAAGATGTTTCATTTCTTCCAACATGACTATAAAATTGACTAAGGGTGCGTTTGGTTGCGCGATTGCGTTGCGATTGCGATTACAGGAAGCTGCGTTTGCAATCGCGCAACCAAACAGTTTTGTACTCGCAGTTTTAAACCCAGCGATTGCAGGCAAATAGTGTCCAAAAGCTGCGATTTCAAAAAGCTGAGAAAGTGAGCTTCCTGCAGAATTAGGTTTGCAATCGCAGATTCCTGCAAAATCAATTTTGCAATCGTGCAACCAAACGCACCCTAAAGGTATTAGCTCTCTCTTGATAAATTATCCGACAAAATGGTGCCATTGAATTCTTTTTTGGGTTTTAGGCAATGTGAGATGGATAGGTGGATCCATTGATTTAATTGGGTAGTGATTCAACTAGTGTTAAGGTTTTAATTTTTAATTTATTTGTTTATTTTTTTATGAGAAAGATAGGCATTGCCATTCACAAAGCTATTCAATTGGCCTTGATCAGGAGTTCAATGGACAAATCAAATTATATTTTCATAGTTTTTCAAATGCCTAAAAATAACCTTTCGAATCCGGAAAAGCGGTTGGATCTGCATTGGGTGTTGGAATTGCAAAATCCACTTAAACTAAATTCAAATGGTATCTTATTTTGAGATAAACGTGAGCATTTGCAATATGATTGTGTGATTTGAGATCATGAAACCAATGTTAAGTATACCATTAATTTTGAATAATAACCATCCAACACCATTGTGATATATCCTCTAATAGCTTTTTTTGACTCATGATTAAGGGCATTTTCAATTATATATTCAAATATATACCTAAATTTAAATTTGAATAAAAATTCTCAAAAATTTCTTCAACCATTTGTTAATATTTATATCAAATCAAGTTTTAACTCAATTTTTTATAAAAATAAATGGAATCTCAAACATTTACCCAAATGTTTAATAATTGTGAGAATTTGATAATTTTAAAAAAGATTTGAGTAAAAGACAAAGTTATGGTTGAACAATTTAACATATCAAATGAAACTTTTACTCAAATTTTTAGTAAAATTTGAGTATATGTTTGAATAAGAATTAGAGATGGCCTAACACAACGGAAAATAATTTATCAAACCTTATATGCTTCCCCATCCGTAGTCATCACTATTTAAAAATAAATAAATTATCCATTGAAGTACATACGATCATGTAAAGTGAAGTGTGCACTGAGATATACTATTATATATTTTTTTTTGAAAAATTGAATTTTTTAAAATTTTCATGCAATAGTGCATTGCGATAGTAGTATATATTGCAATGTCACGTAAAGTGTACATGTAGCTGGGGACTGATTTAAATTACCAACAGAGCTACAAAATAGACCGAGTATTTCTGGTGTCTGAAAACTTTTTTAAAAAGTATAATTTTGTACAACGGGGCTGTTTGGAATCTTATTTGAACTTGTTTTTACTTTTATAGAAATCATAAAATTCAAACATGTTTTTAAATGATCTCAAATGACATGTTCTCAAATTTTATTAAAAAAAGGTAAAATAAGTAAGCTCTCTTTAGGAATCAAATTTATTATTAAGGCTCCGTTTGGAAACACATATTGAAAAGTAGATTTTGGAATAAAGCTGCTTTTTAAGATGATTTTAGACCTTGACCTTTTTGGGATGCTTTTTTTTAATTTAGGAATCAATATTTGAAAGGGGTTTAATGTTTGGTAGAGAAAGTCGCTTTTCAATTCAAAAAATCGATTCCGACCGAAAATCACAGTTTCTGAGCTTTTTAAAACACGGATTTCGTGAGAGAAATTAAAAGGAATCCAGCTTTTGATTCCGCCGGAATCCAACCCGTTTGGCTGCACGATTTTGGGATTTTAGCTTTTCAAAAAGCAAAATCGCCCAAATCGTGCATCCAAAAGGACCCTAAGTTAGTTCTAAAAATCTTGTTTTTTAAATGGATTTTCAAGCTGCTCCAAGGTAGTTTAATGAAACTCATTTGAGAGAGAGAATACTTTCCAAAAAAAAAACATGTTTTATACATTTAACTGAAATAAATTTTTTAATTAATTATTTTTTTACAAATTCTGTAAAAATGCAAAACCGTTCAGCGATATGAAGAGGTAACGTCCCGAGAAACCGATGTTGTCCATTGTCATTTGTCAAAGCAAGACATCAGACCATGCATTTCCATGTAAATCCCACGACTATAAACGTTACTCATCAACCCTTGTTGTATTTTCAATTGGACCATTATGTAACACATTTTGATACCCAAAATTACACATCATATATATGGTAGTCGACCATCTCTCTCTCTCTCTCCCCTCACCCCTCTCTGTGTTGACTGATTCGAAGAAACATAAAAGGAATCGAGGGGGGAAAACCCTAATCGACGGAACAGGGGTTCATCATCCATCTCTCAGCGCCAAACAAACCCCTGAAATCCTGTGTAGGTCATCCTTCTCCTCCTCTGATCGATCGATCGGTCTATTAGTTTGGCTAATCGTGTTTGATGTTTTTTTAATTAGGTCATAAGACGGAAGCTGCAGAAGCGGAATCGGAGTGATCGGAACGCTTTCTTTGATTTCGACGAGGTGAGTTCTCATTGGATTTGGATGTATGATTTTGTTCCGATCTTGTTCTAAAATTGTTAATGATTTTGATCAAACGTTTGTGTCTGCTTGTTGGATTCGTTTAGGAAGATTTTTGGTTGTTTGTAGTCCCATGAAGAACCGGGTTCCTCTCTGTTTTTGCCACCCATGATCGCTGGACCTCCACCACCATCGCGGAGTAGCGTCACCATCTCCGTATCCGTCTCCCAACAATCCGAGCTCGTCCTTCCCCCTTGGATAGCCTCCACATCCAAACATCGACAATCTTCATTTATTTTTGAATTTTAAACCCTTTTTCATTGTAGGTTTGTTGATGTGTTGCTTTGAATAATGTGCTTCTTTTGTGCAAATGGTTGATAGAGATGTGTGATCTACTGAGTATTAACCTAATTTGGTGCTAACACAGGGATTTGTTTCTTGTAAATTTTATTTTTTCTTCTTATTAATTTTCTAGATTACATTAAATTATCTAAATTAAACGTCAATTGATTTTTAATACTAAATAAAATAGGATTTTTAATACTAAGTAACATAATCTTTAATATATAAAAAAACTTGTTTTCAGGTTTTTCAACCAAACAGCAAAATAACATTCAACACTTATAAAATAAAGTAAAATAACTTTCTAATAAGCTCATATATTAAGTGATCAATCAAACACACTTATCTAAATAACTGCATAATATTTTCAGTTGAACCAAACACTTTTTTTTTATATTCTTCAAAATTATCATCATAATCTCTTACTACACTTATTAATCAGTACTTATTAATCAAACTCCCCTTTAAATTTTTATAAAAAATATAAAATTTCTGAATTTCTTTAAAAATGATAAGGAGATAAAAATCAATTTTAAAGTCAACTTTAACCTAAATTCACTCGTGCAATGAAACGCTTGAGTCAAAATTTTCAGTCGCTTCACAGTTCGGAAACCGCGTCCCGATTCGGACCGTAAAAGATGCCATGCAGATTTCGAGGGGACCGAGTACCCGCCAAAACATAAATTCAAAATAAATAAAAATAAAACGTCAAAACGGCCAAGTCTATGCCACGTGTCATTTCTGTCAATCGAGCTTACGTGGGTACGTGTACCATTTCATTAGCTGTCTTCCTCACCGTCCTCTCGAGCCGACCAGACAACCCTATTTTTCATGTTACGAAACTACCCCCGCCGAAGGAATGTCCATCGTCATAAATCAATACATTCGGTGGGCCCTAGACCTCAACCAACGCACAACCACCGTTCATCAGACAGTCGGAAAATGCCCTGGCAAGGTAGAGGTCATCATTTCGTTTACCCTGTTGAGTCCCATCTCCATCAATTCGGTGGTCCCTTCTTCATGTGAGCTGATCCATTGCCGTATGATGTCTGGGGTCCACCGGGGGCAGATTTGGAACGATTTCTTCCAAATCACTTCAATCACTTTCAAAAAAAATTTTATATATTTTTTTTAGATTTTCGAGAGCTGGGAAAACTCGCCGTCGCTCTTGTTGTCTTCTATCAGTGGATTGAGATCCCCTCTATAAGATTTTCATAATAACTTTGCAATTAATATTAAAACCAACCCATATTGATTTATTATGTGTTTTATATGTTCCATAAATGCCCTCAACTTTCAAACAGGGCTGCTGCTCTTATGGCAACAGCACTGACTCGATCTCTATCGACTTTCCTCTTCTGCTCTTCTTTTTAAGAGCCAGAGCAGTTGATACTTGATAGCGAGTGTAACGTCAACTTAACAAGCCCAGCTTTTTCAAACCCCAACCACTCTCTCTCTCTTTGTTGTGGAAAAGCTGGAAACAACAATGGTGGGGTACAGCCAATTTTTAAAGAAATGTTTATAAAAATCTTGGTTTTGTGTACTATTGAGCTTCTGCTGAAGGTTTTTTGGTTGAATCTTCACAGATGGGTTTCGCTTCAAAAGCAGCGACGGCTCCATATTGGTTGGAGACGCTGTTGAGGGAGAAGTTCTTCCTGCCGTGCATGGTGCATGAGACGTCCAAGAAGAACGAGAAGAACATCTTCTGTCTCGACTGCTGCATCACCATCTGCCCTCAGTGTCTCATCCCCCATCGCTCCCACCGTTTGCTTCAGGTGTTGCTTTTATGCTTCTCTTTCGTTCTGATTAGATTTGGGTCTTATTTTGTTTCTCTTTTGAAACCCAGATTCGGAGATATGTGTATCACAACGTGGTCCGATTGGATGACTTGGAGAAGCTCATCGATTGTTCTCTGGTTCAAGTAAGGCCATAAACAGAGACACCCACATCACAAAAATCGTTTCTTTCAAATGGGTTTTTTGTGTTTTGTTGATTCTGTTTGGTTTTGTTGTGTGGGGGAAAAGTCATACACGACGAACAGTGCAAAAGTGGTATTTTTGAACCAGAGACAACAGAGCCGTCCCTTTAGATTCTCTGGGAACATCTGCAGCAGCTGCGACAGGTGCCTCCAAGATGCCTATCTCTTCTGCTCCCTCTCTTGCAAGGTCATTCTCGCAATTTCTCCCCACTATTTTCATATGGGTCTTCTTTTGCTTCCATGATTTCAATCAAAGGTGGTGTCTTTTTGTCATTTTAGGTGAAGCATCTGTTGAGATGCGAAGGTGGTCTCGCGAAGTACCTCTACGAATGCAAGTACCTACCTTTGCCGGAGAATCCCAAAGGGGAGAGCCTCTCCGTCGACATCGACGAACGCCAGCTCTCCCCGGACTCGGTCCTCGACTCGCCGGCGCCATCTCCGTCCGCCTCCGGCTCCTCCTCCAGCGGATGCGGCGGAGGCTGCAGGCCCGTCTCGGAATTCGCGCGGAAGAGGCGCAGCGCGTTGTCCGGGTCATCGTCCCGGCCGGCGGTGGCGTTCCTGCCGAGCTGTTCGGATACGGTGAACCGGCGGAAGCGGGTGCCGAGCCGGTCGCCACTCTTTTGAACCGGTTTGGTTTTTTTGGGTTTTTTATTTGTTTTTTTACGGCTCTTCGGGTCCGTTTGGTAGCGCGTTTGGGAGCGATTCCGCTTTTTAAAAAGCAGATTCCGCCCAAACGCGCAACCAAACGGGTCGGATTCCGGCGGAATCAAAAGCTGGATTTCTTTTAATTTCTCTCTCGAAATCCGTGTTTTTAAAATCTCAAAAAGAACGTTTTTTTGTCGGAATCGATTTTTTGAATTGAAAAGCAACTTTTTCTACCAAACATTAAATTCCTTCCAAATATTGATTCCTGAATTAAAAAAAAGCATCCCAAAAAAATCAAAGGTTTAAAATCATCTTAAAAAGCAGCTTTATTCCAAAATCTACTTTTCAATATGTGTTTCCAAACGGACCCTTCTTAAAAGAAGAGAATTTGGGGAGCCGTTGTTTTTGACAAATGGGAAGGGTTAAAATTGAACTCCGCAGACCCCTCCTGATTTTGGACTGATATTACTATTACTATTAACTCAAGATTTCATGTTAGTTGATTATAGATTTGGGGGGGGGGGGGGGATCGGTGTTTCTGGTTTCCATAAGAGGATTTTGATTTGCTAATGAGTTGAAAATGAAGTGATAAAGAACTTAACGCAGCGTGAAAACGATAAAAGATCCAACCAGCGTTGAGATCTCATAAACTCCTTGAATCCACAAGGAATCCTTGAATCCACAAGGAAGAAAACCCAAAAGGGAGAAAATTCAAAATATTATTGATTAAAAGTTATTCTATTACAAAATATGGTGGCACTCATTATATAGGCCACAAACATAAAATAAATGTTCATAATGTAAATTATGACTCTACTAAAAATAGTAAAGACACAATTACGATTATAATTATTAAAATCTAATAAAATAAAATATAAGATTCTAAAAATCCTAAATTCCTAAATAAAATCTAATAAAAATTTATTTTGATAACAGATTTGAAATCAAATATTCTGCAATGATTTCTTTCCAAATCTGTCCTACATCAGTCTCCTATTCTTAAAAAAATTCGTCCTCGAATTTAAGAAGAAAGGATCTTAGATGATCAGGAGGATGATTTTGATGTAATCAAATACACCAATGGGAGAGATTAAGACTTTTTCTTCCATCTTATTTGATGCATCTTTGTATTGGACCTTTGCCAAGAGGAGAGATATCTTCTTGATTTTAAATTCCTTCTCAATCAAATCAACCACTGTGGTAGTCGCAATGTTGTTGTCGACGATGACATAAAAAACACTTATGTTGATGTGGCATGTATTCTGCAACACGAACATTTGCAGGGGCTTTTCTATCTCTGGAGTCACCACTAAGGAATAAGAAAATGATCTCTCTTGTTCTCCTCCAATAATCTTTTCAGAGTCAATGGAGAGAACAACATCATTCACTTTTTTATTTGCCATGTCCTCATTAATTTCTGATTCAACTAGAGGTTGATCATGAGGGTCGGTCACTAGATTCTCCTGATTTTCTGGTGGACTTTCTTCGATCTTCTCTATCGATCCATCAACCATATCTTCGATCGCTAGATTCTCCTGATTTTCTGGTGGACTTTCTTCGATCTTCCCCATCGATCCATCAACCATATCTTGATTTAATGCAACATCTAGCGGGTTGATCATGGACGAGCCTTTATACATCACGTGCACCCTTGATCTCTCCAGTTGTGATTCCACTTTTACGGCCGCAGAGATTGCTTCTGTCAAGCTATAAATCTCTTCTGAAGCAATAAGATCTCGAACTGTAGACCTCAACCCATTAAGATAATGGGCCACTCGTCGCCATTTAGCTTCTGTGAGATTATACCGACCAGAAAATTTTAAAAATTCAGCGGTATAGTCGAATACGGAACGATTACCTTGGCGACAATTATGGTACAACTGGAGCAAATATTGTTCATAATCTAGAGGAAGGAACTGATCCATGAGAAGTCGTCTCATCCTCCTCCATGTTCGAATAGGTGCTCTTCCTTGTCGTTGTCTGGTCCTTTGAAGGTGGTTTAGCGGCATCGCTCGTGAGTCGAAACGCCACCAATCTAACCATCTCCTCTTCACGCACCTCCATTATCTCAAAGAATTTATCAATCTCTAAGATCCAATCAAGGAACTCATCGATTGACAAATTACCATTGAAATATGAGATGTCCATCTTTGAAAAATAATTGTTGTAATACGTGTGCCGCCTTCTCGACTGATAGTCGTATAGTTCACCGCTTTCATAATCCGAGTCATCCTCATAATCGGGTAGATAATGAGAATTTCGTCGAACACCATTATATGCAACAGGTTGGCCTCGGGCGAATCCCTCGGCGCGCATCCTGTCACACCCAGGTCGTCTGTTGTCGGTGTTGAGATTTACGCCAACCTTCACTTCACGAAGAGTCTGCCGCGTTTGTTGACGAAACTCCCCCCGAAGTGTGTTGGTTCTCTCGCAACGGCCGAAACAGCTCCTGCACCCCACGATCACCGTCAATGGGATGGTTGTTTCCCGCACGGCTATGTGTCATCGAAGCTAGGCGAATCCTCGCTCTGATACCACCTAACGCAGCGTGAAACTAGATAAAAGATCCAACCAGCGTTGAGATCTCATAAACTCCTTGAATCCACAAGGAATCCTTGAATCCACAAGGAAGAAAACCCAAAAGGGAGAAAATTCAAAATATTATTGATTAAAAGTTATTCTATTACAAAATATGGTGGCACTCATTATATAGGCCACAAACATAAAATAAATGTTCATAATGTAAATTATGACTCTACTAAAAATAGTAAAGACACAATTACAATTATAATTATTAAAATCTAATAAAATAAAATATAAGATTCTAAAAATCCTAAATTCCTAAATAAAATCTAATAAAAATTTATTTTGATAACAGATTTGAAATCAAATATTCTGCAATGATTTCTTTTCAAATCTGTCCTACATCAGAACTAGTTATATTGATAATTGATTAATCTTGCTGTTTTGGTGGTATATATGATTTTGCCATGTATTTGTATTTGGGACAAGTTACTACCAAGAATAAATATATTAGTTCACTTGAATACTTAAATTAGTAAATTAACAGGAAAATACCTACAAATTATCTCAATACTAGAACACTGAAGTCAGTCGTTTTAAAAATTCTATAACGATAACTTATTTAACAAACTTGTTGCATAATACGATTTTGCTGCAATTATATATTATCAGTAGTTTAACTCAGTTTCTCAGCCCTATTTTGATTGTCTCACGCGACTTGACTAAAGAATTTTTAATAAGGAAGAAAAATAGGTATTTTTTAGCTTAGCATTTTACTTAATTTGTTTTTTTATATATATTTTGTTACACTATTATTACAAGTGTTGTACTGTGTAAAATTAAAGCTTCTAGTTTTAAAAGATTTCCGTAGCTTCTCTCACCGGCCCCCACTCTCTCTCTTTCTTTCAGCCTCGTTTTTCTTCTCCCATGCAATCTCACCCTGAGTTTATTTAAATCCCCTTTTAAGTATTATTAAAAAGACCTTTGAATAAGATATTTATAAGATGAATTATTCATAAGATGAATTGGCTTAGATAATTTTGGGGAAAAATCATCAATGTTTGGAATATCTAAAACGTCATGTGAAATATAAGATTGGTAATTGAGTCAGATTTTCAATGAAAAGTACCCGGTCTAGTGCTAACTGAGTATAAATCACGAGATGAACAATTTTGCATGCCAATATCCTCAATGTACACTCTTTTAGAAAGACTCAATAACCTTCTGAATCTTTCCCAATAAATTTAATGCCAGGTACAAAAAGAAGGATGTGTAAGCTAATTTTATGATGTCTAAAATCTAAACATGATCTTGATAATTATGTGTTTCTTAATTGATACAATATGTGTTCTATTTATAAGGTGGAGAGAGGATCAAGATTAGAAGAGAATAGTCATAAATGATATATTCAATATTTGAAATTTAAAATATTACACGTTAGATTTTTTATGTAGATCACTTTTAAGTTGTATTTGAACATCATGATCAATTATTTTCATTTCAAAAATGTTGACACAACAAGCAATTGGGGAACAATCCCAAATCATAAGTGGCAAGCAAAAAACATAAAAAAAATGTTTGTTCCCATTGATCTTGTGATAAATGCACCAATCAACTATATTTTCTATGAAGCCAAAATTAAAGATATCACCGCTGTCCGGATACCTTTTTAGGTTTATATATTTATATCCAACTAGCATGCCATATTTTCGTACTCTTAATCCTCAAAATCCCTTGATTGACGCATGTAGACATTTTTATAAAAATTTTCATTTAGAAAAACTGTTTTAACATTCATTTCAACTCCAAATTGAAATGAGCCACTAGTATCCTAGTGATTCAAAAGAGATCTTTATTAAACACAGAAGAAAAAATGTATCATTACAATCAATATCCTCTCTGAGTAAACCCATTCACCACCAGTACAGTAGTTTTTCTTGTCGCTCAACATTATTTTTACTATCTATCTTGGTTTTAAACATCTCTATCTATGTAATTTAAACATATGCCAAACACTATTTTGATCAATAGATCGCATCTCATCCTCCATAATTGCAATCACATAATCGCCCTCATAAACCAAATAATCTTCTCGTAAAGCAGTCGTCATTTCTCTTTATTCCTAATGATTTTTCAACAATCAATCAATAGTTTTTATTTTATATATTGAGTACTTTCTTCAAGGCATCCCTTAAAAAAATCATGGACCGCCACATGAATATGAATATAATAAAATCTGATGTATATCATGTAATTATATATTGTTAAAATTTAATTATTATGTATGAAAGTCATAATTTTTAGAATTTAAATCATCCTTGTATTCTCTTCTGATACATCTATAATCTAATGGCAATAAATTTTATTGTTAATGTATCACTGAACTAAAAACCATACAAATGATCTGGTGTTTGTGTGTATATATATCACTGAACTAAAACCATTCCACATCCCAAACTATAAAGTGTATATATCTAGACACGTTAATAATCTAGTGTTTGTGTGTATATATATTATGTGTTATATATTGAGTCTGCAAAATCTAAATCTCAATATTAATGTTCATGTCTCATATACAGATAAACACTTATTAAGAGCATCTCAAGGGTTGAAATTAATTCGACTCCTTCGACCGACTTGACGAGCGCGTAAAGAAAATCAGTTCCAACGGACTCCTCGTCGCTCAACAATTCGGACGGACGAGAGCGACCACACTCAACAAAAGAGGGAGGCCACTCCCACACGTGGCCCCCCCACAATAAAATAAAAATAAAAATCATACTTTTTGCATTTGAATTTTGATGGAATCCACGTAAATTTTTTTTAAAATATTATGTTTGTATATTTGTAACGGTTATAATTCAATGGATATAATAACTCATCTATTTAACCACATCCTCATTCATACAATTTTTACACTTTAATCTACAAGTTTAGTTGTTCTAAAATTAAATTTATTCTTTTTTGCTCTTAAAATTTTACATTTTTATGAATTTTTCATTTGTTATCATTTTATTTTTCAAGTATCATTTTTTAAGATTATTACAAGGCCCTCCAGATGCAAATCATTGCAAAAAGATGCAACAATAGTCTTGTAATAGTTTTAATTATGTTGTAGTTTTAATTATATTGTATTGTACTTAGAAAAATGATAATATATCTTATTATTACAAGGTCTTTCAAATGCAAATACAACAATTTAAATATAATTATTTTAAAAAAATATTAAAAAAATATTATTGTATAAGTCATTCAAGGAGGATGGTTGAAGTAGAAGATGTAATTTTGACTCCTTATCTAATAAATGTGTTATGCTCCATCAAATAAAAGAGTTATTAGTGGAGCATGGTTAAAGATGCTCTAAACGATATGGTTTTTCGTTGAGTACCATTGATTTTTTTTATTCCAAAAAAGTAAATAAAATAAATGTGTGCAATCGAGTGCAACAATAAATCCCCACCATCATTCAAACAACCTCCACCTTCTCTGTGATCTATTGCTCATCAACCATGCCTGAGATATATTCTTTGTACATATAAATAAATAAAAAAAATACATTCTCCACGTTATTTTGCATTGCACAGACGTTTAAATTATGTGAAACATCCGTGATATATATTCTTTTAATAAATTAAAACACATTTTTTTCAATTAAAAATATATATTTTTTATAATACGTGATTTTGTGTATTATTATATTAATAATATCGCAATGCTCATTTAAAATTTGTTATTTATAAATAAATATTTAATTAAATCAGGATAACAATATTTACCTATTTTTGAAAAAAAACCTACAAATATATTAAATAAATAAATGCATTTCACATTTTTGCCAGGTTCAACACCGTGAGAATTAATGGAATATTTATATTTTCCAGATCTTCAATAAGCCTTACAAAGTCGCGTGCCTTTCTCCACCTTAACAAGATTTAGGCTTTGTCACAATCATGTGATTTTTTTATTTATAAAAAAAATCAATATAGCTCCTTATAAAATTATCAAAATCAAAGATAACTATATAATAGTTAAATTCCTTCATAACTCTATCTTATTATATAATATTTATTTTAGTTTTTACCGTAATAAAAACCAATCACATATGTGATTAACTTTAAACTTACATGAAAAATTACAGTAATATCTTTTTAAAATTTAAATAGATAATATATGTTATATTTTTTTTATTCTATAAAATCAAGTTCTCTAAAAAATTAATTAGAGTCAATTAAAAAAATATCTATATTACATAATCACCACTCATTAAATTTTTAAAAAATTATAATTTTAAAGCATATAGAAATAATTTTTTCGATAGTATTTCAAAATATATTTTTATAATGTAAATACACGATTTTCTAACTTTATCGGTGTCATTTTTTTTGTGAAATTATTTTACCGGGAATCTAGATTTCATCAAATTGTTTGATTTGCTAGTAGATTTCTCCGAAGATAATTTTTTAGTATTTGGTTCACATATGAAAAATGATTAAGAATTTGATTTAAATATTTAAAATCCAGTTACTATTATATATACACTTGCAAAATTTGTGTTTTTTACCCATATCACAATTATAAAAAAAGGAGTACTTTTTTTATAAATATTTAACGAATGCAAACAAATAAAAACTATTATACCGATTATAATAATATCTAAACCCATTTATAAACTAAAAGCAGAATTCAAAAACATAAATCAATATCTAATACACAGTGAAGATTTTCACATCACATATATAAATTATAACAGAATTTTTTAGTTATAAAATCAAAATAAATATATAAATGGTGGGTAAAAAAATAGATGAGGCTATTTATTTTAGAAATGACGTAAATAGTAGTTTAATTAATATGTAAATGGTATAATAATATTCTAATTTAAGCATCCAGGTGGAATTTGAGATTATCACAAAAAGGGGGAGAATTTGATTCTATCATATTTTCATATACAATAATGATTTTTGTGTCTCAATTGCTACACCCCAACACAAGCCCCATGTTTGAAATACCTATATTACCCCCCAATTAATATCACCGTTTTTTCATAACAGTCCCAATTAATCCTGAGTTAGTTACGATTTATTTTTTTGATTTATTTGACAACCGATCTTTTTCCTTTAATGTAGTAGCGGTTACAATATATATTAATATTTTTGTTCCTTTTTTTATTAATCAATCCAATTTACCATTTTTATCGGGTTTTTTAAGAATCACAAAAACAACGACTTCAGTGTGTGTAACAACAAGATCAGATCATCGGCTCAAAGATCTCGTCAAGATCAATCATTAACAGCCGTTGATTCATTCTTCAATGACTATCAAATCGATATAAATCAGAGAAAAAAATAAAATATCTACCATTTTTTTTAATTAATCATATCCGAAATTGATACATCTAGGTTAGGTTTTTCGAATCCCAAAAGTTACAAGATTTTGCATTTTTTTTTAATTTTCAGATGGATCGGTGGATTTGAAAACAAACATCGAATTTTATTTTTGTTTGGAGAAGAGAAGAATTTTGATTCATTTAATTTTATTTGTGACCAGTTTGTGATGTAAACAATGACTCGCTAATCTTTTTTTAATCTGAATATATTATGTTGAATTTGATTTTTCATCATTCATTTGAATCATCATATACATGTATTGAATCTGAATTTTATTTTAAATTCAGATACATGACTTGTATCTTGATTTACATGCATTGTTGTGTACCAAGTATGATCTGTACAGTCGTTTATGATTGTGTGCTTGTATATAATTATACATATTGTGTCATTCATCATATTTTTTAGCTTTGTATCAACATTATTCAACTCATTCAGATTCAAGATTTTCAAATATAGTGCATTATTACTTGTATGAAATGTGCATTTTGTTTTTTAAGATACATGTGTATCTTAAAAATTAAATCAAGAGTTTTTAAACAAATATAAGAGAAATCAAAACCATATATACCATTTATATTTCAGATACATATAAACAGGCTAATCTTTTTTTCGATCTGAATATATTATGTTGATTTTGATTTTTCATCATTCCTGTGAATCATCATATGCATGTATTGAATTTGAATTTTATTTTAAATTCAGATACATGGCTTGTATCTTGATTTACATGCATTGTTGTGTACCAAGTATGATTTGTACAATCGTTTATGATTGTGTACTTGTATATAATTATGCATATTGTGTTATTCATCATATTTTTTAGCTTTGTATCAACATTATTCGACTCATTCAGATTTAAGATTTTCAAATATAGTGCATATTCACTTGTATGAAATATGCATTTTGTTTATTAAGATACATGTGTATCTTAAAAATTAAATCAAGAGTTTTTAAACAAATATAAGAAAAATCAAAACCATATGAACAGTCAAATTCCACATCAATAAATGCTATCAGATATTTGTTATTTCAAATACAGTCAAAGATTTAAACATGTTTAATACAACAATTTCATATACAGTTGATTAAGATTCATACAATGTTTATAAAAACATTAATCTATTTTCATCAAAGGATTTAAAAAAACAGTTGAGTATTCCAAAATATAAGATTGAAGTTTTTAATACACTATGCTACTTTCTAATACCATGTAATGTGACTAATGAGATCTCTATTGCTACATAATTGCGTCATATTCATATTTATTTTCATAACAGGTTTTCAGATACAGGTACAGTTGATTAAGATACATGGATTGTCATTTTGTAATCTTTGTATATGTTACGTTGGAACCCTAAAATTCAAATTTTTTCAAAATATGTTACGTGGGGAGACGATTTAATGGTGTCACCTTTTGTGGGATTCAGTTGTAGGTTTAATGAGGATGTTTGTTAGTTGGAGCCACTTTTTAAAATTATAAAAATTGTAGTCTTGTCATTGTCATTTTGGTAGTTAGAAAAAGTCAAATAAGGAACCAATAGGATAGTTCCACCTATTGGGGCTTTTAAATGAGGCTTAATTTCTGAGGCTCATGTAGCAGCACTATTTTCTGTATTCCTTGATTTTAATTCCAGTGGGGTCCACAATTAACATGAAGATTATCATTAACCAAACACTACATTTTACAAACTTTCCTGGCAATTACACATGGAATCAAAATTTATCTTAGAATGATACAAACTAAACGGAGCCTAAGGGGAATTGCTGATTTTACAAGGACATTTTACAATTTTCATAAATTTCTAGATAGTTATATCGATATTTCCCTTTTTCTTACCATTGGTGAGTATACGATAGCGGAGAGAATTTTCAAGAAAAGATAAATGTAATTTTTGTCATAAAAAAAAACTAAAACATATTTTTCATATTTTGTATAACTTATTTGGATGTCATTTGTTGGACTGCAATTTAATAAACGAAATATTCTTTTAATATTTCTTGTAAACTAACGTCAATTTGATTCATAGACTAAATCTGTTAACCAAACATATTTTTTTGAGACCTGTGATGATTTTTCAATTTTACATGGACTAAAACCGATTTAGTTAACTTTCTTGAGTTATATTGAATTTTCCTTTTTTCATTAAAAAGTACACACAATCCAATGACACTTTTCCCTTATTTTTATACTTCAACATACTCTATAAATTAGTCCATATAATTTATTATAAAATACATTCATTTATTTTTATAAAAATATATATATTTCATTGTATGATGTAAAATAATAAAAATATGAATTGTATTTGGAATTAAAAATATGATTTGAGTTTAACATTGTCATGCAGGACTTTAAAATGTTGATAGAGAGCGTGCACCCGTTTTAGAGTTCTGGGATGGATCAATTCTTGCTAGATACATGATTGATTAAAAATTATTTATGACTTGGGTTGTGTTCTAGCGGGACTTGACCCATCATCAATTCTGTGTCTTTTTAAATGCTCATAATGAAACTGATACACTAAGGGGATCATGGTAGATCTAATGGGTGTCGGATAATTTGATTGTTCATCACATTTGTGACCATCCTATCTTATAATTTGAAGACGTATAAATTAATTAAATATTAAACAAAAATTACATTCTAAATTTAGTCTTAAAATCTTATAAAACATCTCAATCACAATAAAGTGAGAAGATTGGACCGTCACAAACGTATTTTACCATCAAATTGTCCTTCGCCCATTGGATCTAATCCATACACTCAATTACATAGTCTAATATGTATATTTCACTAGCACATATAAAAATTAAGATTTTTTATTTTAAAAAAATAGACTAATTTATTTAAATGCATATACATTTTTTATTAATAGTAAAAAAAATGATAAGGATCGTGATCGGGGTTACACATAGAGCTGGCTGGTCATATCATTTTCGTTATATAAAAACTGACACCATCGTTGCATTAATTTAAAAAATATTGTTGACCCACCTGCCGATGTACGAAGGCAGACCAACTTATCATCCACAATTAACAAAGCTTCGACGGCTATGATGTCACAAGTTCTTATCATCAACGGCCATGATTCACCCTTCTCAAATCAAATCTTCTGGTGATACCTAAAAAGAAAAAAAATTCTGATGAGATCAAATAAACCTTACTTTCGAGACTCCAAAACCAATGAAACCATGTTGGAATGAAAAAAATGGCTGACCCATTTTCATTGGCATCATCGCCCCACCTCCTTTTCGATCCCTTTGAAAGTTCCACAAAAAGAAAATCATAAAAAAATTCAGTTCATGATATCTTCGCCACTTCAACGTAGTTTTGTTGTTTGTAGTTTAATTTTGTATATCCCCACTGTAAGATCTATAACTGGTCCCAATCTCTCTCAAAGGATTCAACAATGGCCAACGCTTCGGGGCTCATCTCGCCCACTCCCACCACCTCCCTCAGATTGAGGATTTCGACTCGTTTTGGGATTTCAAGATCTGGGTTTTGTTGTTCCGTGAGAGATACTAAAAGGGCTTTTCGCTGTGGCTCGGCAGCTGTCGAGGGTGGTACGGATGAAGCTGCCCCTCCCAAGCCTCTCCCGCAAAGGTACCTCTTTTTTAATAATTATTGATTTTCTTGCGAGGACCCATTGATTCGATTTTCAAATGCGTGTGATTTGTATTCTGTATTTTAATTGGTTTTTTATGCATTTATGGTTTAGTTTTTTTTTTTTTGATTGGTAAAAAAACCATTAATGAACAATCATAGGTTTAGTTTTGGTTTTGCTGATATTATGATAGCGATATCTGGGGTTGGTTTTGTGTGTATGATCTACTGGTGTGTGCACAAAACACAAGTCTACTTATTTGCTTTGATGTTCAACTACAAACAATGCTGGGTTTGAGGTTTAAATGGTTTTGAAAGATATTTGATTCAGATCCATGTTTGAATGTGTTCGAGATCAAATTAGAATGGAGAAGGAATTCATGAAGTGTTATGGGATGATTAATCTATAACATATAGGTTGTCTTATTTATCAAAAAAAAAAACATGTAGGTTGTCTTTCCAATTCTAGATTAGTTTGTGTTAGAATTCTATGAGGGGATAAACATGCTTCATTTAACTTGGATTTTCAGTCTCTCTGTTTTCACGCCTTCTCACATATGGATTCCAATCCCGGAGAAGTGGGGAGAGTCATGCAGATGTGGGGAGCAACTCCAACTTCCTCCACATCTCACATCGACCTGTTTACACTGACCCATAAAATGCGCATTATGTGTGGATCAACATCCTATAGTTTTTAATTATCAACTTCTCATAGTGGACATAAACTAACAGTTTGTTTCTGATAGGTGATGATGCTAATGTATTTCAAGAATGCATTGATCCAAGTGATGTCATAATGGCAGGAGGGATAACCATCAAGTCATGGAATTGATAGTTTCATTTAAAAAAAGACATGGGATTGATGTCACCAGGTTGATACTGATCTATATCATTGATAAATAGGTTCATCCATGAATTTAGTCTTGATGCCATTATTGAAGTGATAATGTTTAATTCTTAGTTTTTCATGTCTTGATCTCAAGACCTCCAGTTTGGAGACGTAGTGCTTCCCGCTAAGCAAAGCTCGGATTGTTTAATTCATGTTAGAAGTCGATGGAGGAATGTTGCATGAGATTGCAACTCTTTGATATTATCATATAATTCAATCCTTAGGGAAAAATGATGATTCCTTATAAGTGTAATCTTGATAAAGTGTGAGTCGGTAATTTCTGAAATGTTGCAGAGAAACAGATCTATATTTTGAAGGTGATATCAAAAAATTAAGGGAAAGATGTATTCTATTGTACAGAGAGCAAATTTCTTTCTTTGTCAACTCATGTACGACAAGCTTTTTAGCTGTAGCATAATAATCTCAGGGTAGAGAAGCTAGTTTAATGACCTCCAAGCATATCCATTTTAGATTACATGAGTGCATGACTGCAATCAAGAGATTCAGGATGCTGATACTAAAAAACTATGACTGATTCATATACTATCGCATGAAAGATAAATGACTAGGATTTCTGTTATCTCTTTTTGTGCGCCAACCTATGTAATACTAGATGACTTCTAAGTAAAACATAAAATTTCAGAGTTAATAATAATAATTAAATGGTATGCATTGTAAAATTCCATTCTGTGCCACCAGGTATGTCTAGCACTCTGACCATTGGGTCTATATATCTGAACAGAAAATGTTGTTTTCTTAACTGTACAGAGACGGGTGTATAACATATCAAACCGAAGGTATTTTTGTGAGTGTCCTCTTTTTAAATTCTAAAACTAGTTCTTTCTATTCTCTTGGCTATTATTTATTGGAAATGGCTAACATTACTTTACTATTTTACCTTTATCATTTCTGAAACACTGTGAAAGTTCCAGGTTTTACTTCATTGTTTCTGTGAAGCTTAATATATTTATCTAAATGAGTCAACTGGGGTTGAGGGCTTGCATTGGGTTCAGAGTATAGCATCGGAGATGGATGCTCTAAGGTTCCTCATATGAAAATTCTTGTCAATTCTACGGTCCCTACTCTAAATGTCCCATCTAAATTTGTTTCTTTCACTTGTTATGCTTTTTATTAATCTAAATTTGTTATTTTCCTTCACATTTCTGATCAAATTAAATCATCCGTTCATTCACTTTCACTTGGTTTTCAAAATTCATTTGTATCTCATGCTTGCATCTACATGCACACGAGTAGTTACGTAAATATGTGACAGAAAGATCTTCATGTGCATGTGAACATTTTATTGACTGCAATTCACCATACTTTATTTTGGTCTCCTTACAGCTATATATAGGCTATACTTTATGGGACAATGATATCATGCCTTCAGTGGAATACTCAGTTTGGCACTAGCACGTTTCATGTCAGCCAAAATGTATATTCTGTCCCTTGTTCATTGAACCTCTATCCATTTATCTATTCAAATAATGTTGTCTTGTTAAAACTTAAAATCTAATAAAATTAAGAAATTTAATGATAGTTTGGATTGTTAGCTAAAGTGGTTCTTGTAAGGCATAATCTACAATTTCTTTACGTCAAATAACAATATGAGTTGTCATTCTTGCATCTGTCAAAAGTATTATTTTAATTCTCATGGTAATCAATTTTTTTTTCTGTAGACTTGTGACCAGGGGGGCCAAGCTTATAGGATGTGGCTCAGCTGTGCCAGAGCTTTCTGTTTCTAATCATGACCTTGCCCAAATTGTTGAAACATCTGATGAATGGATATTTGCACGCACGGGGATTCGTAATCGACGTGTTCTTTCTGGTACACTGTAATTACACGTTTCACTTATCACTTCCCAATTTTTTTTATGATTGTATGATTTTGTGTGTTTTTCAACTTCCCGTGCATTTTCTAAAAAGCCTTCAAAATATTGCATACTCTTTATTGAAAATTATCTGATAAACTTATAATTTAACAGGGGGTGAAACCTTGACTGGTTTAGCAGTGGAGGCAGCAAAGAAAGCTCTTGATATGGCTCAAGTTGAGCCTGATGATGTTGATGTAATCTTAATGTGCACGTCCACTCCAGATGATCTTTTTGGCAATGGGGCCACGGTATTGTTGAGAGGACCAAAATCTCATATAATAACTATTGAATATTCTTATATTGTATTTAGTTAAGACATGTTCAAATGAAAACCATATTGCCACTCGGCTTGCACAACAAAGTTATAGTTAGCTACCCACCCATAAGTAGAAAGCTTCTTTGGGGAAAACCAACTACCATAGATCTTGCTTTTACTATCTAACAGAGCATCAAATCCTCCTATCCATGGCTTAAGAAATTTCTTTATTATATCGTTTTTTCAGTGAAGTTGTAAACAGAGGATATGGAGGTGCCTTGTGTACTCATTCAGTAAATTATAGTGTATGATGAACTTCTAAAATACCATGATATCCTACTAACAGGATGCCTCTGCTGCTTGCCAAGCAAATCAGAGCTTGGGATTTGCTCTCTGGAATAATGAACTTTTGCTTGCTTGCTTCTGCATTGGCAATGTAGTGATCAATATAATTCATTTTTCATCCCTCTTTCTATTTCAGGTCCAGGGTGGTTTAGGCTGCAGAAATGCTTGGGCATCTGATATTACAGCTGCATGCAGTGGATTTGTAAGTGGCATTTTGAAAGCCACTGGCCTTATTAGAGGTAATTTGTTGTGCATTAGAATTATTTACAATTATTATATTCCTTTTTATGGTTAATTAAATTATGGCACTTGAAATACAGGGATGGGCTTAAAAAATGTTCTAGTAATTGGCGCAGATGCCCTTTCCAGATACGTGGATTGGAGGGATAGGGGTACCTGTATTCTCTTTGGAGATGCCGCGGGGGCTGTGCTGGTACAGGTGTGGGACTTCTTACTGTATGTTGTACGTTGATTCATATCAACTGTTAATAATAAGCTGATATTTCTGGGAAAACAAAAATGAGCACCATATGTTACCATCACCGATGAAAATACAAGTATAATACAGACCGTGATAATTTTAGTGATCAGAATTAGATATGAAGTTGGGAATTGGTTGGCCATATACATTATTGTTACTTGTCACTTTGGATGGTGGAAATGGAAGGTGGATCTGTAAATTTGTCGATATCCAAAATCCTCCCCTCTCCACCATACACTTTCATCATTTTTTCTCAAAGAATTAGTTGGCTTGTCCACCATTCTCATTTTATACTTTTGACATTTCCATGTACCAGTCAAATCTCATAGACACTTGCGTCATTCTCACCATGGTTAAAGCTGTTTCCCACATATTGTATTATAGATTTACCAATACTTGAGGATTTGAAAAGCTTGCTGTGCAATTTTTATGGTTAATTCATTGGTGTTAATATTGTTTCTCATACTTCGTAACACCCTAGATACTATCAATTAGAACCATGATAATTTTATTTATTTATTTGTTTGTGATGAGCCTAACTTGAACTGAATTGCTATTCCCTTCCTAAAACTCTGCAGTTTGTTCCTCAGATAACCACATTTACCAGGCGATCTAACACAACCAACAATTTTCTAATTTATATTATGAGAGAGAGCTACAAAAATCTATGACCCCATGTGTGAGTGTAACACCTGTCGTGGAAAGAGTGTGCTTCCAGTTTCAAAATTCCTCCATTTTATAATTCTAGACTTGAACTTTTGGGATGCGTTGTCTTATCATGGCGTAACTGTCATGAGGGAAATGTGTACCTATATAATTTCTGTAAGCCTTGTCAATCATAAAAATGTACTTGATCACCTCTATTGATTTAGTAACTTACATTGTATTCAGGCTTGTGACATGGACGAGGATGGTTTGTTTGGATTCGACATGCACAGCGATGGAGAGGGCCACAAGTATGCATTCATTCACCTTTGACGACCAGCAGAATTTTGTGTTCCCCTCAAACCAATATATCTAACATGCATTTCCTTTCAACAGAAACTTAAACGCCACCCTCACCACAGTGGAACATGCAATCCTATCGAAGACGAATGGCTCTCCTTCATTCCCCCCACATCGATCCTCCTACTCCTGCATACAGATGAATGGACAGGAGGTCTTCCGCTTCGCAGTTCGTTGCGTCCCTCCGTCGATAGAGAAGTCTCTCGAACTAGCTGGCATCAAGTCGTCCAGCATCGACTGGTTACTGCTACATCAGGTACACTAACAGCTGAGCATCCTCTTCTTATTAAGCCTGTCACAAGTCACATACCAATCGGATATTTTAATGTGTATCCTATCCTACAGAATTCAGATACAAATATTAATATTTGAATTCAGATCTTTATAGAGTAAAAGCATATACACTATACATATTTTTCAGATAATTGACATGTCTAAATATAAATATCAATTTGGATAATTAGGAGACATATTAGAGGGATGAAAGAATTAACATCCAGATTGGAAGAGTTCATAAAATTTTCTGCAAGATGATTGAATTTGAACAGTATATTTGGATATTTTTTGAAGCCGATACATTGACATCTCTATCCATATTCGACCCATAATTCTTGGATCATCCAACCTTTAAAACTGAAACAAGAAACTCTTGTGATACATCGACGCAGGCGAATCAGAGGATCATAGACAGTGTCGCAACTCGCCTCGAGATCCCAGGGGGACGCGTGATATCCAACCTGGCGAACTACGGCAACACCAGTGCAGGTTCCATCCCTCTGGCGCTGGACGAGTACGTGCGGGCC
Organism: Acorus calamus; assembly: GCA_030737845.1. NCBI lineage: Eukaryota > Viridiplantae > Streptophyta > Magnoliopsida > Acorales > Acoraceae > Acorus > Acorus calamus. Next base: position 9,733,859 of record CM060867.1, on the reverse strand, counting down.
GGGAAGGTGAAGGCAGGCGACACGATCGCCATGGCCGGCTTCGGTGCTGGTCTTACGTGGGGGTCAGCCATTGTGCGGTGGGGATGATATCCCTTCATTGTAGAATCAGGTGAGATTGCCTGTGTTCTGTTTTCTTTCACATGATTTTGTGATGTAATGTTTTTGTTTCAAAGTACCTGAATAATAATGTTCCCGTATTGGATTGCAAAGTATTTTTATTTTTTATTTTATAAAAAGGAGAATCTGAAATGAAAATTTCAAATGATTAAAAAGAAAAACATATGAAACATCATTTTCACTCAGCAGTCAGCACTCTCAGCATTCTCCTTTGCTCGATATAAATGTATACATCTTTGTCAAATAAGTATGGTTAAAAATAGGATTGTGTCCGGCACTTTTTTATTTTTGGTTGAAGAGGGGATCTGCCAAAAACATTTTTTATTTTTTATTAGGGCACTTTTATTATTTTTTATTGGCATTTTCGTGTTGTGGAACTTTTTTCTTTCTTTCAAGGACACGGTAGATAATCTTTACCCCGATAATATATTCATCGAAATAACAATAGTCTGAGATTTTTTTGTGGAACTTTAGGCTCCGTTTGGTAACGCGTTTGGGCAGATTCCGCTTTTTGAAAAGCTGAAAATCCCAAACGCGCAACCAAACGGGTCGGATTTCGGCGGAATCAAAAGCTGGATTCCTTTTAATTTCTCTCTCGAAATCCGTGTTTTTAAAATCTCAAAAAGAACGCTTTTGGTCAGAATCGATTTTTTGAATTGAAAAGCAACTTTTTCTACCAAACATTAAACTCCTTCCAAATATTGATTCCTGAATTAAAAAAAAAGCATCCCAAAAAAGTCAAAGGTCTAAAATCATCTTAAAAAGCGGCTTTATTCTAAAATCTACTTTTCAATCTATGTTTCCAAACGGAGCTAATCTTTGTTGTTTTTTCAAATTTTGAACATTTATGATTTTCCTTGCGTTATTCAAATTTAGGCCCTATTTAGATTCTGCTTTTATCAAATGGAAAAAAAACGAACACACAGTTCCACCTTCAGTTTTAAATCTATCTTTTTGCTTTTTCAACGTAAAACGTGTTTGAAACATAAAATTTTAAAAATATCAGTCATCTAATATGACACTTTCCTTCAATCTTATCTTTATGCGTTTTCTAGTATTTTTGCAGTCTTCACTTTCCTTTAATCTTATAAATTCTAGTTTAGACAAGTATTTTATATTATTAAATAGAAAAAATGTGTATATATATATATATATATCTTATTCAAAATGGTAACCAGAAATAATAAAAGTTTCCATATTGGATTATTGTAACGTCCACTCCCACGACGCATTTAACACATGCTTTCATATGGGTGCAGCACAGGAGGAGATATATAGAACTGTATTTTTTATATTATTTATCATAAAAATTATTTAAGTGTAACAGAGTTCAATGTACAATAGGTACCGTGCATGTTTATAATCTCATTTCTTTTACTACAATTACAGTTTGGTATATGTTTTGTAGCGCATTTAACTTTGCACTATAAGGTGATTTGAACTTAGATAATGTTATGTACAACCCTTATGTTAGCATTAATTTCAATCTATACGTGTTTTGTTTTGAATTTTTTTTTAGATAGTATAACATCTAATTGGATGCATGCTTTTATAAAAAGTGAAACATAAACTCCAATCTATTACATGAGTGCATTTATAGAAAATATGAAATTTTTTAAAAAAAAACATATCTTGATAATGTGAGTATATGTTTCGGTGATTTTCTATTGAAACATATAAGACTATAATTAGGGCTGAAAAGAAAAATATGTAACAACCCTTTTAACTTTGTTTCGTCCAATCAAAGGCCCAATAGAAGTGCATTAATAAATGGGCGTTGTTACACCCAGATCCATTTCCAGTCTCAATTGTAGTCCTATATGCGTCAAAAGAAAATTAATGACACATATGCTTATGTTAACAAGGCATATGTTTTGAAAGAATTTTTTTACATTTTCTATAAATGTATCCATGCAATTCATTTGAGTATATGTTTCATTTTTTTATAAAAACATATCAATTGTAGTCCTATATGCGTCAAAAGAAAATTAATGACACATATGCTTATGTTAACAAGGCATATGTTTTGAAAGAATTTTTTTACATTTTCTATAAATGTATCCATGCAATTCATTTGAGTATATGTTTCATTTTTTTATAAAAACATATACCTTATTAGATGAGATACTATTTTTAAAAAATTTAAAACTCATGTAGACTGAAATTGAGACTAAAAATGAAGTTGGATGTAACATTATCCTTAATAAATACTCGTGCAACTGTACGCGCAATGTGCATGATTATGAAGAATTGATCTAATGCTTCTAGTTACTTTAATATGAAAAATAAATATTATTTTTATTTTCTAATTTTGTCTCTTAACGCTTTTTTTTTACGGTTACATGAAAACTATTTGAAGGTACAGTTAAATCATCAAGAAATCTACTTCACAAGTCTTTGAAATAAAAATGTGAGCAGTAACATGCAAGTGAACACACATTTTACATTCAGTTACGCATATTGTTGATTAATTTTTAATGTTTATCAAGTTTAATGAAGATTAATCGTAAGTGTAACAAATCTTAATTAGACTTGGATCATTATTGTTGAGCAATATATTTGCAAAGAAACATCGGGGTGTTCGCTAACTCCAAAAGAATTAGAACTCGAAATTTAAATAAATAATATAGAGTATTGTTGATAATTAAAAGCTATTTCCTATACAACGTTACAAACTTTGCCTAGCTTAGCTTGGGCAACCTTTTTTCAGATACAGCCAATTCTGTATCAATAATGGGGTTTTGAAATTCGAAATCATTTAAAACAAAGTGTTGTTACACACATTCCGTATTCCATTTTATCCAGTAAGGTATATACCTTATTTAAAAAAATATACATTTGCAATAAAAAAAATGTTCCATTTAATTTGAAATATAGTAATGTACAATTTTTACTAAAGTATATAACTCATTTGATGAGATTTACTATTTTCAAAAAATCAAAATTGTACATGAAACTGTTCATAAGGCTGTCCCTAATGTTCAGTTAAAAAATTTACAGATATTTTTTTTAAAAATCCTAAATACAATTTGATATATCTTGTTAGCCATCTACTGAGGTATACATACACCTTGTTAAAAAAATTATATTTGTAAAAAACATTAGTCCTAGTAATTTAAAATAAAATATTTTTTTACACTTTGATAATGTATTACCTCGTCAAATATTTTCTTACACTTATATAAAAATGAGTCCATTTAAATTGAAATGGAGCAATATACAATTTTTTTTTATAAAATGTATGTTTGTTATTTTAAAAAAATGGATACATATGTAATCTAATATTTTATCTGTAAAAATAATCTAAGTGTAACATTTTCTAAATTCAAAACACCAATTATTTCTCAGCCTGCAAAGTCACAGCCCACATTCACCTGCAAGTCTGCAACCCCTAACTACAAAAACGCCCCTCACCGGTGAAATTACGAATATGGCCTCACAGGAAAAAGGGTTATTTACTTTCCACCCCCTCCTAAAAATATGAAAATTATTCAAAACCCCCTCTAAAACACAATATTATTTTGAACCCCCTTTAAATGTTATCTCTTTATAAAAAAACCCAGATTAGTTATTATGTCACATAATACATTATTAAATGATGGATTGACAATAATACCCTCACTAAAAACCTTAATTTGATGAAAAAACACTCTTTCATTAACCTAAACCTCTTTCGCCTCTCCAACTCTTTGGTGCAACGAGTCTGTTCACCTCGGACGAGCGCTTCTCTGACCAATCTATTCACCTCTGACGAGTGCGTTAAGTAGGTATATAGAAAAGGTGGACAGCTAATTAAACATTATTGTTGTCATACATGATGCCAAATTCAATCCCTCGACACATACGGACAATTACAAGGGACTACAGGTTGATGTGTCTATTTGGTATACATGAGAACACCCAAAAATTTACATTGCACGTTGAAGTGGATTGAACAAAGTACTGCACTACTCGTTTATAGAGGTGGCAAGTTGGATGATGATGATGATGCAGAAGTTGATCAAGCATATGAGGTAAAGGGTAACGAGGATGTTTATGAAGGTGGGATAGTGGTTAATGAGGATGAAGGTAGTGATGATTTGCCTGTTTTAGGAGGGGTTGGAAACTAAATAACCTTTTTAACTGATGAAGAGGGTAAAATAGTCAATTTATATATGTTGAGATGGAATATTCTTCTACCATTCTTAGTTTGTTGATTGTTGGATTTTTTTACAAAGACAATTAACATTTATAATAATATTGTGTTTTGGAGGAGTTTCTTTTAATAATTTGCTTGTTTTAAAGGGGTGGGAACTAAATAACAAAAAAAAATTATGGGTCCAATCCATATTAAGAAAAAAATATATGATAACCTATAATTTGATTATTTTTAATTAAAGTTTAGTTAAACCAATAAAAAGACAATTAGTCATTTCATAATTGAGTTCCTAAATAAAAATAAAAAATATTTTAAAAAATCTTTGCACAAAACTTTTACTTAACATCATAACATGATTTTAATATATAAAATATATTTTTCTATTAGATTTTATATTTTAATAAGTAATTAATCACTATTTCAATGAATAAAGAATCATTCGATTTAATCAATTTCCAGCTGGTTCACAAAATCCGTCGGTTTAATTGGTAGGTTAATAAGATTTTATCAATTTTTTTTTAATCTGATTTTAAAGATAAAACTATACTAAAATTTAAAACGAGTACCCTCGTATGGGGTATGACAGTGTGTTATTCGCTTCTGATAGCTATACTAGGATAAATAACAATTCAGACTGAATAAGTAATTTTTTGTTTGGTTGCATTTTTTGTTATTATTATTGGAAAACGTAAAAATGATTTTTTTGTTATTTGATTCATCTTGGATAAAGTGATGATAAATGATTGATAGGGGATGAACAAGAGTTTATAACTTTTTAAATGACAACTATACCCCTGTGAATAGTGTGAGAAATATATGATTGATTTGATAGATGTAAAAGTTTTTAAAATCTATGTGAGACTATTAAGTAAGATAAATTTTTTAAAATGACAAAGAACGACATTTTTATCTATTGACATAGATAAGGCCTGATAAATAATTCTAACATTTTCTTAGAATAGTTATAAGACCTTATTATAGCTTATCGAGACATAACTATTAAGATTTATTATGTAAAAACATACAACGTTTTTACTATTCTTTTTTATTTTGAGTTTATTTCTCACGCCATACGTGCGTAAGATTTAACTTATTCAACTGGAATAATCATACATACTGTATGGTCCACGGAGTGAGATACATCGAAGAGAGCACCCACCAAACCAACCATACTCAACTCCCCAAAAAGGGTACACCAATGTGGGTCAGTGTTTGAGCAGTAGTAACTGCAGTACAGAGTGACTTCTAGTTAGTGAATGATTGTTAAAGAGTCCCAGTAAAAAAAAGAAAAAGAAAAGAAAGAAACCTTTATTTGTTTCTTATTATTTTTGAGTGATGCCATCAGAAGATGCTGTACGGTCCCCATCCCTGGTCACTGGATTTTAAAATGTCTTTGCTGCTATGCTGCCTTGGGGTCCAAGCTAGGTCATGCATGACTCACTTGATTTCTTTTTTAATTTATGATTGGGTAAAGTTGAATTGTTTTCTTGTGTTAATATAATAGTGTTTGCGCTGAAGGCACACGACATTGACATAGAGAATCCGTGGTCTTGTCTTGGGTGTTTTAATTTGTAATTTTTCATGAAAATCCGTGGTCTTGTCTTGGGTGTTTTAATTTGTAATTTTTCATGAAAAGTATGTTTTCAATTGATCATTGGGATGAACACTTGTGACCTACCATAATGCACCACCACGTGTGCTGCTTCTGTAAATGTTAAAATCAAAGAAAAATGTGTTGCGGGTTTTGTGTATGTCTGTGTGAGATCACCTAAAATCCTTTTTATGTGATAGAGATACTGTCTTTTATTTTTTATGTGACAATCTATAAATTTCTATGTGCGAAAAGAGTATCACTTTTAATAAGAATGTATGTCCTTACTTGAATTACAGAAATAAATTAAAATAATATAAAAGCTAGATTTGGTCACTTGATTCTCGAGTGCAAGGAATCTTCTCTACGACCAATCACATTTGATCAGATCTATTACTTGTCATCCAAGGCACAAGAAACTTTCAATTTTGCATGTCTCTTAAATATGATGTTCAACGTTGGTTTAAACAATCTGATGGACCACATTCATCTTACATGGAGAATATTAATTCAATTTGTTTAACTAGCCCTTGAATTTTTTTAAAAATTGTGCACCTTTTGGATTAAAAAAATGATATAGACAGGTGACCAAAAATAAGATTGATAAGACAGTTTTTGCTAATTTAAATTTAAGCACAATGCACGTAAAACAAAATAAAAATTAAAAAAACCAAGTAAACCCATACCCTCATTTTTTTAATGGAAAAAATTCATATAATCCCCTATAAATTGACTTAAATCCATATAACCCCCTAAATTTTCTTAAAATCCATATAACCCCGCGAAAACAACTAATAAATTCAAATAACCCCCTTAATAAAATTTATGTTTACAAATAATGTATATTTTGTAAATATTATGTTTGATTATCCCTAGTAGAAAACACAGTGTACTAAAAAGACTTACAATATATTAAAAATATAAAAAATCTTCTATAAATGATGATTTTATCCCTTTGAATAAAGTTTTATAATATATTCAAAGATAATAAAATCGTTATTTTCATAAAAAAATTTACATTTTTGATACATTGTAATAGTTTTTTAGTATATCGTGTTTTTAGTCAGAGTTAACCAAACAAAATATGCATAAAATATTCATCATCTATTAACAAAAGTTTTATTTAAGGGGTTATTTTTATTTATTAGATGATTTCAAGGGTTATATGGATTTTAAAAATGTCAGAGGTTATATAGATTTCAAAGGGTTGTATGAATTTTTTTCCCATTTTTTAAACACCATTACTACCTACGGTCAATTTAAAAAATTTAAAATATAATTTTAAAAGCTGAATAAATTTATAGTTGGTACAAAAAATGAGTGATGTTACATAGTATAAAATATACATAGAAAATCACCGAGATATAAATTATTCATATTTTTTATAAATACATCAATGCGATTTATTAGAGCATACATTTTATTTTTTATATATAAAAAACATATATCTCATTAATTAAATAGTGTAGATTATTTTTAAAAAATTCAAAATATGTATAAACTGAAATCGATGTTGAATCACATGTAAATTAAACATATGAGAAGAAACTGATGAACTGCATTCCATCTTTGATCACGCGTGGTCTAAAAAGAGAAAAAAAGAAAGAACGAAAAGGTCAGAGATGGGTGTCGTGGTCGTCCTCGTCAGCTCCAAGTCAAGAGGAGGCGAAGTCGTCACTGCCGCCTCAGCCCCTCCCCCGCCCGCGCTTTTATTGTCAGCGCGGCTCACACGTCGTCGTCGCGTCAATGATTTCTCTTCTTTTTTTTTTACTTTTTTGTGTGGTGTCGCTTGGGACCCTCGGTCGACCGTGGAGGGACCCCAATCCACCGTCGACCGTGGGGCAATACAGTAACAAAAACAGTGTAAAACAATTTTTTTAGGATGTCTTTATCATTTTTTTAGGTGGGCATGTTAGCATGTAGAGGGAGATGAAAACATATAATGAGAAATAGTTATCATTATTATAATTGATTATGCATGTATGTGTGCAAAGGCCAGGTCACAGGAAGACTTCCCGTGGTGGCACGTTCAGGCTACATCAGGCACATATATATATTTATATTTATTTTAAAATAATGCACATATCATAAACGGAAAGATTTTTCCTAATAAAAACTATGTATATTGTAATGTGCTAGTTCCATACCAACATATTTTGTAGTCTTATATAATATTAAAATTGAAATAATTATATACTTATCTATGCATTCAAATTTATATGAGTGTGTAACTAATCAATTTTTATAAAAGAATATACTTTATTAGCTGATATATATTTAAAAAAAAGAACATGGACAAGATTCGTACAGATCGAAGAGCGGTAAAAACTTTCATAATATAATGAAGGGAATTTTGCATTTATACCACTGTAAAATATAATATTTTGCGTTATACCCCCTTGAAAGACTAATTGCATCTATACTCCTAAAAAAATCTTTCGTATTGCAATTGTGCCCCTGAGGTTAAATTCCGTCGGATGATAATATACCGGGAATATTCCATTAAGGCGTTAAATGGACTGTAGGGGCTTAAAAAATTGCATTTATACCCCTGTGTCCGTCTGAAATTGCATCTATGCCCTATGTCTGCCTAATGCTTATAAAATCTCCTTTTTTCAACCTCCAGACCTGCTAAAATCCTTTTTTTTCTCATTTTCTTCAATGATTGATTAAAAATCTTACAATTATTCAAAAGACTAAATAAATAGTGTTTATTTGGGTTTCACTGACAGATTTTATTTTTAATAACATAAAATCTACCTACAAACACTATTTCAATCATATAACCATACCAGAAAATAATCACAAAATTCATTCTGAAATAAAAAGCAATGACTAATTGCCCTTAAAAAATTATGAAGTGTTAACTCCTGGTCTTTTCATTCTTATTGAAACTAGAAATTTGGTATTTCATTCTAAAGTGAAAAACAAAATAAAAAAACATTACTAAAATAATTTTTTTTGTTATGGTTGTTCATTTAAATTAAAAACATATTACAAAAAATAACATAATACAAAACTTTAACTATTATGATTTTTATTTATTTATTTGATCTTCTGTATAAATGACACAATAGTATTAAATAAAATAATCAAAATTACATGTTACAAAAAAGAAACATAACGTGTTTGAAGACTTTTAATATCAAATTATATCTTTAATTTTAATCAGCACATTATAATCCATAAAATATGCAATTTTAAAAACAATGTAGATTTAAAAAGAATCATAAAATTAATTAGAAAAATATTGATAAACATTGATAATTATTCAAAAACTAAGATAAATTGTGTTTATTTGAGTTTCATTGATAGATATTATTTTTCACAACAAAAAATCTGTCAATAAACACTTCAATCATATAACCATACAAGAAATCAGTCTTGGTAACAGAGACAGATGAAGGGGTACAGTTGTAACACGAAAGAAATTTTCAGGGGTATAGAAGCAATTATCTTTTCAATGGGGGTATAATGCAGAATATCATATTTAACAGGGGTATAAATGCAAAATTCTGTGGAGTAGAGTTAGGTTCGTAACCATGGTTGGCTCAGCTTTGGTAACGGAGACAGACGGAGGGGCACAGTTGCAACACGAAAGATTTTTCAGGGGTATAAATGCAATTAGCCTTTTAAGGGGGTATAACACAAAATATCATATTTTACAGGGGTATAAATGCAAAATTCCCTATAATGAAACACAAAATAATTAACTTATTCCACTTATGTAGATCCGAAGTAGGGGTTAAGAGCGTGTGTGTGTGTGTGTGTGTGTGACTGAAAATTAAACTTGAAAATATGTCACCTTTTGCTATCCTTTTCAAATGGTATCTCACAAATATACTTTCCATAAATTGCAGTACAAGGTCTGGTTCTTCTTCCATGAATTGCAGTACAGCGTGCTACTACCATCTAACAATACATAGAGAGTGGGTGAGCACATAAATTATATATAATATTTTTATCGTTTCCCGCTCCTTATATATATTTTAAATTTTTTTTACAATAAACTGCGATGTTTCCTCGAAATTTGTATTTGTTGGAATGTGAGAGATCCATGTTTGACTATTTATTTCTTTAACATAAAAATCCATGTTTGTTCTATCAACCATGTCTTTGTTGTCAAGTAATCCGAAACTGTAATAGATTTTGTACCATGAGACATGTTTAATTTATATAATTATAAATATTAACCATACCACCGATAGTTATTTAATGCAGAGAAGGAACTGTGTTCGGTTCACAAGTGGTCCATGCTTTAAATTTAATAAAAGAATGGAAAAAGAGGACATAGACTTTGGAAAGCTTGTGTGATATGGACATACATTGTCCTTTTTTAAAAAAAAATTATTTACAATGAGGACATTGTTAAGACAAGAATCTCGTTTCATCAAGAGTCATGTCTCACGGATGTCTGATCATAACTGATATGCAAAAGAAAGAAAAAGTTAGCCATTTTTTTTACCAACCTTTTTTTTCTATTAGAAAATTTGTAGATGATGAACATGTGTGATACATACAAGAAAGAGGAAAAAATGATAAATTTTAAAAATAACCTTTAAAATTAACATTTTTGGCCCTGACTTTCTTGAATTAACAAAAAATAGTTATTGATTGGTCTTTGATCAGGACTAAACTACCAGTCTTACATTTTAAAATGAAAGTTAGCTTTTAGGCATGGTTTGAAATCGATTTGGACAATTATTAGGGATTCGATCTGTTTTTTTTAGGAATCTTACTTAAAACAAACTTGTTTCCAAACGCCCATATAGTAATCTTGATTTTTGGATTAAGTGAAAAATAACTTAAGAATTTCATCAATATTAATTACAATGTAGGGTATTGTAATTAATATGGATGGAATTAATCTATTTTTCTTTGAAAACTAATAAGTTATTCTTGTTATATAATCTACTTTTATCTTTCGATTTAATCCTTGGAAAAATAATCTATGTATTTTTTCAAAAAAATTAATTTTACCTAGAATCAATAATTGTGTAGTAACAACAACAACAACAATAATCAATAATTACTAATATTATTATGTTTAATTCTTAATAATACTGTTACTAATAGCATTATTCTTTTGTATTATTAATTATGTTTAATTTTAATAGAAGCGATGTATTAGAATTTAATAGCATCATATGATCATCTGCTTCTTCTAATACTTTATATAAGTGTGTTCCTTTAATCTACCATTAAGTTAAAATAATGCTATAAGTTGTAATCAATCTTTAATTTCCATTTGACTTGTTATTTGTTAAGTAACCTTTATTTTTTTTCGCCAAAAATGATATTGTAACCATAGATATCCCTAACATCTTTGCTGTCAAATGATAATACAATATCATTTCAGTTTTATGCCATTACTATACCATTCCTTATACCTCGTTTTCGGGATCTACATTGTTTGAAACAGGCATGGAACCTAAAAGTGGTTACACCACAAGCCAAAAAGTGTCCCCTGCGGCCCTGCCACCCAACCTCAGAGGAGTAACATCAAGCAGCTGGCCTTGGGAAGGTGACAATCCAATTTGTGTCACAAACACTCAGATTGGTCATTGTTTTTTTATTGCATGTATGTATATATGAAAGTGGCTTCAAAACCCCTCCAATAATTTTTTATGCCATTTCTGAATACACACACAAAAAAAAATCACTAGATGTTGCTGACAGTACTGATGCAATACACAGTACTGCTGCATCTGTTTTTGGTATCCCATTTCCATCATCATCATCATTGTTTGTGTTTCTTTTTTTTTTTAAAAAAGCTCTGTGGAATATCTTGTTTTACACCACCGACATGAACGAGAGGTTTTACAACAAACAATAAATTCAACATGCTACTCCATTGTTTTCTGGTATTTTCTGTGGGTAACAGTACTGATTTTATTTTGTCTTTCATTGTTAGGTTTTATATACTGTATAATCACGAAGATGTGATTTGATGTTATATATAATACGCCAAACTTGTGAATATTTGTAGCAGACGTACGGATTCTATCAATGGACGACGTTGCTTTTTATTTTATTTTTTCATGGACAAAGGGTTTGCAAAAGTTAGGGTTTGGTTATTGAAGTTGAGACTTTGTGAGTTCAGTCACAACAACAATGGGAAAACAAGGAGCGAGAGCACACAGAGATGTGGAGTCTGTTTAAAGTGAATACGTGTTCTGAAAAATCATTCATGTATTATATTGCTTAACTTAAACTTAAAATATTAAATGCAATTTTTTCTACTATATTTAGAAGAAGCGAGCAATTATAATCCCTCAACTTCTATAATTGCACCATTGCTATGTTTAATCTGTTGTTTGATTATTTTAATTAGTGTCCATATTTAAACGTGCTAATATCATTCTAAATTTTATTCAAATGATTTTAATTTTAATAAATATTAATATTTTTATTTAAAATGTTTAAGAACTGTAAGAATACTAAGAAAAAAGATTAAGGTACGTTAAGACTGATGAATTAATTTGAAAATGAGTTTTAATGCCTTCTGAATGTCTTATTTTTACATTGATTACAATCATGCAAACTCACTTCTATATGCTCTAGCAATATGAGTTTATAAAAAGAATAATTTACAAAAAATAGTTTTAGATTATAAAAAAAACATGTTCAGTAATCCAATAAAAGCACACGAAATAAAGTCCCAAAACCACTTTTATCATCAACACATAATTTAATCATGTGAAGATACCAAGTAACATTAGAGGATCCTCTTAGTGGGTAAAAGATCTAATAAAAAATAATCAATAGCCTATACATGTGAACCAAAACGATCTCGCCCCTGACACAGTCTCACGCAACCCTAAAACGACCAACTACTAACGTGGACCCCACCTTTTCTCTGAAAAAAATAAAGGGAAATTTCTGCCCAAGTCCATGTAACCAAGTGATTTTTTTCTTTAATCCATGTAACCTATTGAAAACATAAATCCAAATAGCTCATTCAATTAAACTTCTGTACACAGATAATGAATATTATGTGAATAATTCATTTAGTTAAATTCTAACTAAAATATAGTTGAGGAGGATAATTTTCACTCACAGTTAAATTTATGATTTTGGGATTTGAAACTTCAAATGGATTTAGGAAATGGATTTTTAGTGGTAGGTTTATGCAAAAATGGGTGTTTTTGTGCACAATGACTAAATTGTCACCATGATTGTTCTTGATTGCCTCAAATGTGGAATCTCGAATCTCTTGCCGTAAGAGTGTTGTCGCGCTATCTCTTTATAGGCTGCCTACGTACCCCGGGGGGATCAAGTCTCACGTAGTTCAGTTTGATCACTTTGTAACCATTTTGTCACTAAGCGTTAGTGAGCTTTATTCTAGGGAAATATTTTCCGTAATTACTCTACACGTCATCCCTTAATTGCCCACGTTCTGCTGCTGGTGGGTGATTAATATTGACATGGCCGTTACAGTCCTTTTTGGTCTTTTGACCGTTTCTACGTCTGCTCGATGTCTCTTGATGAAATCGCCCGAGCGTTATGTCTCCACATATTTCTGCCTGGAGTGAGGTCACCCGACAAGACTTGTCATCTGGCTGTGCCTTATACTACTCACTCTTGAGTAGTAAGGTCGCCCGACCAGACCTGTCGTCTGGCCGTGCCTTAGACTACTCGCTCTTGAGTAGTAAGATCGCTCGACCAGACCTGTCGTCTAGCCATGCCTTAGACTACTCGAGGCGTCATCTTTTCTCTAGGTGTCCAACTAGATCCTTTAGTCTTGTCGTGTCGACATGCCTGATGACGTCACTTTTTGTGGATCGGGCCTAATGAGCCTTTCGCTAAATGGTCCACGTATCGTCTTTGCATGATACGTGTCATAATGCAAATTTTTACCACCACAACGGTATATTAAGAAACTTTTCTCATATGTTAAAAATGCAAAAAATTCATTTGAAATGATGATTTTACCCCCATCGAAATCGACATTTAGAAATGAATTTTTTTATATGTATAACATATTGTATGATTTTTTTTTTGCATGTTGTGTTTTCAGACAGAGTTAACTAAACATAAAATTATTCACCTACCAATGAAAATTTAACTCAGAAACTATTTGGATTTATATAGATATTTTTAGGCCTGCAACTTGGGTCTGGTTGAGTCCGAATCCGACGGGTTGAACCCTAGTTTTTCATGGGTTGGGTTGACCAAATAGGGTTCGGATTGGCCAATTCGAGTTGATTCACAAATTGGATTGGATTCGGATTGGCCTCACTCACAACCCGACCTAACCCGAACCCGTAAACTAATAGTTTGAAAAAAAATCATGGCCGTTCATTCTGTAGCTTCTAGTATGGGTAGTCCAAATTTTAAGTAAACCTACCTAATCTTATGGATTGTACGGGTTGATTTATTTAATTTGCACATCATATTAAAAATTCGAGTTAGGTTGAGTTGTTCCAATTTGGGTTGAAAATCTGGTTGGGGTCAGGTTAGTCCAATTCAGATTAGGTCAGGTTGGTTTATTTAATTACGGGTTGGGTTCGGGTTGATCCAATTCGGGTTGAAAATTGGATTGAGTTGAGTTAGGATTAAGTAGTTTAAAATTCGAGTTTGGGTCAATCGATCCCAACCCGTCTGAGTTACAGCCTTAGATTTTTTTAAGTACTTAAATGGATTATTAAGGGGTAATATGGGGTTTTATTAAAAAAAAACTACTTTTACGCGGCTCACGCTTTTCCTACGCGCGGTTTTGCCCTTTTGACCCGTCCCCGCCACCGCCATATATTTTTTTTTCAAAAAAAAAAAAACCCCGGTTTTCTCGTGTGGGACCACGGAAAATCAACGACGCCGCTCGTGTGCAGCAAATTTGACGGACACGTTACAACGCCCGCCCCGAAATTGCCAGCTTCGTCCCACGTGTATCCACCTCCGCCAAACATTAATTTAAATCGGGTGGGCCAGCTCCTCGCGAAAGCGACGCCTCTGCGCAGACAAAGTCGCTTTGCCACGTCACTTTTTCCGACACGTGTCGGTATTGACTGCCTTTCGCTTTGTCTAATTAAACTGAAGGTTTAGTAAATAATAATAGTAATAAATTAAATTACCTAAAGTTGACCACGAGAAATAAGTGAATTTAAAATTGACAGCTTAACCTGCGAAACCGGTCATTTGAAGAAAAAAATGTTCTAACAAACACGATTTTCTTAAAAAAAAAAAAGGGAAATTTAATTCTTGGTCGTCCATTAACTATTGAATTATTCTTAGATCCCTGAAATACTTGAACTTATTTTTAAACCCCAAATCCCGTTATCAATTATTTCAAGATCTTTTTGAGTAACGTGTGTTAAGTTCACTATATATTAATATTTTCATTTTTGTCTCTCCTCCTCATCAATTGTGTACATTGTCAATAATTTTGAGTGCACTCTTAGCAAATCTGGACACTATTAAAAGATGAGGACAGGAGTAGAAGGTATCATTTGACAAAAGGACTAGTTTGAAAATAGGTTAATATTTTATGAATAAGTTATTCTGATTTAAAGAATAAAAAATTCATCAAATTTGTTCAAATTTACATTTGTCAAGATTGGGATAATGCTATCTCAATCTTTAGGTAGGAAAAATATCTTCATTTTTATTTGAAATTTTGTACAATTGTTCACAGTCTATCTCGATTATTTTTATATAAAAAAGGAATAAGTTGTCATCGCACTCATTTATTCCCATAATGATCACTTATCACACTACTTATCATCTTGTTAAACTAGCTCTAAGTAATTTGGAAAACTAAAAACAAATCAAAATGCTTCAGGGACCTAAAAGCAATTCAGTGATTTTCTAGAGGATCCATAATTAATTTAAAAAAAAAACAAAAAAAATACGGTATAAATAATATAGTAGTAATAATTCTAAGTTCGGTTATTATTTTATTAATATGGTGGGTGTGAATTTTGTTTCTTTTCTTTATTAGTAATAAAGAAAAGTAACTTCTATGGTGGGTGCTTCCCAACCTAACAACCGTGTTTTCCTTGTTCGGCACGTCTCCTCACCCTATATATACCCCCGCCATTCATTCTCTCAAGCCTTCCTCTTCTTCTCCTCGTTCCGTCTCTTGCGCCTATTTTTTCTGAGTTTTCAGAACGACTTTCCAAGGTGACCTTTTCAAAGGTTCCCTTTTTCCCCCTCTTTTAGGGTTTTGATTCCCTCCCTTTCTGTCTCTCTCTCTCTCTTTCTTTTGTTTGATTCGAAGGGAATCGGATCTCGTCGCATCTTTTTCAGGAATCGATTTGATTTCGATTCGGAAATTAGGGTTTCTTGCTTTCAGTCTTTCGATCAGGTACTCTTCAATCCTTTCCGCTTTTGTTTGTTTCACAATGTGTATGGATTCTTTGTAAAGTGAGAGCGTTTTTGTCTTTTTCGATGTTCTTGTTTTGAATCTTTGAAGGCTTGTAATGAGTGAGATTCAGATCTCATTTTGACGAAAACGAGTGTGTTTCTTCTTCATCTTTGGGAGTTTCAAAATTGTGATTTTATTGTGTTTTCTCTCTTTTTTTCTTAGATTACGTGTCGGCACAGAAGTCTTCCCCCGATACATTTGAGAAAATAATATAAAGAAATGAAGGTGTAGAAATCCATCGTGTTACATATGGAAATCCCAACAACGACGTCGTTTGAACTTTTTTTTTAATGTAGGAAAAGCTGTCATTGTGACTTATAAAGTTTATATAATATTATTTAAACATTGCATGTTGTCAAGTGTTGTGATTTCATTGATGAGTCTATTTGGGGCAATTCTTTGAACAAGTCTTGCTGTTTGTATTTAAATTATTTATCATTATTTTTGTTTGTCTTGCTATAGTACTTTTATTAACCTGTACCTAAATCTGGGTGTCTCTCGTAGTTTCTATGAGCATAAAATATAGATAAAACTATATTACCTGCGTACTTGTTAGGTCTAGTTGTATCAGATGGTACTTCAAATGCTGAGAATGCATTCAAGTTGAAAATTTTGTCTCCTACCACTGGAGTTCCTTTCACCTGATGCAAGGATTTGGGGTGTTAAGAAATCATGTGAAGCCTGGTGAACTGTATATGTGTCATCAAGGCATGTTCATTGACAACCAACTTTTGACCGCCCAGGGTTCCACCAACTGCCATGACAGCGGTGGCTGTGGGAGTTATTGATGGGCCAGGTAGACTAATGTTAGGTGGAAACAAACGTTGAGACACTCGATCACTTTTTTAGCTTTGTTTGTAGTTCAAAAACAGTCTTTAACTGCCTATATCACGATATAAAAATTTTAAAAAAATTTATTTTTTTCAAAGAAAAATATATATTAATGCATCTTATCATATATGTCATTTTTTAATAACAATATATACTTCAATGGACGATTACATATTTTATATAAAAAAAATTAGTGATGACAGTGAATGAGACTCAGGATTAGACATATCATTTTCTTTTTTTGTTGGGGAAAATGATTATTACTATTAGGTAATCTGGGGATGTTTTCATGCTTGTGGAGCCACTGGGTACACTGCCATGCCTCCCACATGTGAGCTATTTAATTTCAAGATCTAGCTAGACCTATCTTTCTTTATTTTTGTGGGTTACTTGGAACGATTAATTTTGTTTTTTCGGTGCTTAAACAATTTCATACACAGTATTACAACAAGCATATCATGTTTTTCTTAACCAACTACGACAAACTATTAGACAGTGGGGACGGAGTCCAGCTGGTATACCAGTCTGCATGCGTCCCCCTATGACTTCCTGGTGATTGTCTAAATAGTAGATATGTTTTAAAAAAGCGCACACACTGTTTAGCACATATTAGTATATATATAAACAAAAATAAATCACAAAGGACACTATTGATGTATATGGAAATTCTTAAATATTTTGTCTTTTCCTATAGAATAAGTCCCATTGTATGACAATATGGTCGAGTCTCCTAGTGTGTATATTTTATGCATTGTTTTTACTTTAAGCCGCCTTAAAGTAGATAATTGTTTGGTTAATTCTTTATTTGTTTGGGTAACAATAAGTTGATCATCTAATATATATGAAAAAGTTTAGTGCAAGTGTAATCTCCGTGCTACAACTAATTATGACAGTTTGTTTGATCATGTAAAGAAAAATTAACTTATACTATTGGGCATTTGTGGTTACATCGCTGTTATGGAAGATCCGAGGCATCATAATAAATTTAGACAACATAAGTTGCACTATGTGTTGGATGTCTTCAGATCCATGGTAGATTTTCTCTTTTTGTTCCTTTTTTTAGTCAAATATGTTTGACTTGCGGTACGGTTGCTGATTATGTCTAATGCAGTGGGCTTGGACTTCTTAAACAATGAACTGGATGAAACAAGTCTTTGTTCCCTGCATGTGACAGAAATATATGAATATTAAATGATAAGACATTTTGGAATATTAATTAGCATTATCTGTTATGTCAAAAAAATCAATTATCATATTTTGGGGCCTTGCTTAGAACATAAGTGATTATCGAAATATTTTGCAGTTGGATGTGAGTTGTATTACTATAATAAATTAGTGATTGTCTAACCATGACTCTTTGAAGACCAGAAGTTCAGATATAACTTATGTTTTGTTATGTTGTGTTTTTCTTTATAAGCTGCAGTTGTCTGGTACATCCACATCTTTTACATTGCAACCAGAGCTTCAAAAGCTTTATTAATGCCTTTATGCCATTATTATTATTATTATTATTATTATTATTATTATTATTATTATTATTATTATTATTTGTGAACATTCGATTGGGATTAGAAAGTCTACCAATTTTTTCTTAAAAAAATCAAATTCTGGTATGGCAATCCTAAACGGATTACCCAGTTTTGGGATAGGCCATTGTTACAAAGGGAATAAATAAATTGTGGGATTGAGGCAGTTTTTTTATCTGTTAAGATCAATTCCTTTGGATTTTTGTAATTGAATTATCCATGTCTTTTTGCAGAAGAAAGGTATCTGGTGAAGTTGGTAACCGGAGATTCAACTGTGTCTAAAATCCACTTGCTGCCAATGACTGGTTACTTGATATAAATGCAGTGCAGTTTTGGGGATGAAAAGGTAAGATTGAACCTTGGTGTTGCTCCTGTCCTCGGCTATTTGATATTGATTTGATGCTCCTGAGCTCTCTTATGCCATGCTAGCACATTTGGATAATTACTTAGTTGTATCTTCTCCATTTACCAGTTCACAGGGAGCCTCCGCTTGATGGGCTGCACTCACAATTGCAGTGACAAAAAGACGTTAAAGAGGTGGTTCTTCATAGATAAAAGGGTTGGGTAAATAATTGATTCAAGGAGCACAAACTTGTCAGAATAACTTACATCTACTTTTAAATTCCACATTCCTGTTGAACTAATTTGGATCTCATGGATTTGAAATCAAATCACAATTCCCCTGTCCTCACCGATCCTGTGCCTGTGAATAAGTCTAGATTAGGCATGCCTTCCAGTTTGATGCCATATTCACCACCCGGACAAGCATTCTCTTCGGGTTTGTATTTAACTATCCCCAGAAGGAAGGTCATTCCTGGTAAACTCGACGATGTCCGTGCTAGTGGGTGGCTTGATGCCATGAAATCCTCTTCTCCTCCACGGAAGAAGCTGAACAAAGATTTGGGCATTGATTTTGTGTCAGAAGAAGAACTTGCACATCGTTCCTGGGCTGTAAGTCAACCTAGCTCTCTGCTGCTTACATGATAAGTTGATAACTTGATATTTTGTTTACACGTCTTCAATTCATTCCCAGGTTGTTTATTTGTATCATCTGTTTTTGTTACACAGCTTAAATATCCATCTGCTATAAGTTCGTTTGAGCAAATAATAAGTCATGCCACTGGGAAACGACTAGCACTCTTTCTGGATTATGATGGGACTCTTGCAAAAATTGTAGAGGACCCAGAGCGTGCTTTTATGTCAAATGCGGTATATCAAAATCTTCAAACTCAATCTCAATTTGATGCAATGTTGGAGATGTTATCTTCATCATGTTCTCATTATTTATATCCATTTTTTAGATGCGTACTGCTGTGAGAAATGTTGCCAAGTATTTTCCAACCGCTATTGTTAGTGGACGATCCCGAGATAAGGCAAGTTCAATTTTATATGATCAATGCCAGGTCTCCAATTTCATGTGAACATGGGGGCTGCTCAATTCTTAGATGCATCCTATTGAATACAGTTCCTGTTTTTATAACATTATAATTATATAATATATCTGCTCTATTCTCCCCATGATTGAATCTATTTAACTCCTTACCTTGATAATTTTCAGGTGTATGAATTCGTAGGGCTGACTGATGTCCATTATGCTGGTTGTCATGGAATGGACATAGTCGGTCCAGTCAGAGAATCCATGACAGTTGCTAACCATCCAAATTGCATCAGGTCTACTGATAAGCAGGTGAAGACGCATTTTTTATTGCATATTTTCCCTTCAATTCCAGTGATGTTCTGATTATCTTGTAATGCCAAAAGCATAGCTATAGCATCTGTATTTAAGATGTTTACTGTGGATATCCTTGCTTTCCTTTTCGTGCACATGATTCAAATAATGTGTAATAAGATGACATTACAAGACGTGTTGAAGATTTCATCAGTTTCACTTTGAAATTCAGTAACAAAAGGACCACAACCTGCCCGCACTCCAATAAGTCAATGATAGCCTCTTATAAGTTCCGTGGACAAGGAAACTTATCTAACGTTCTTTATCTTGGGTGAACTTTTATTTGTTTTGCAGGGCAAGGAAGTGTTTCTTTTCCAGCCTGCTAGTGAATTTATTCCTATGATTGATGAGGTAAATGGTTGATACACATGCTCAAGATGCAAAGTAATTGCTTTTCTTGCATCTTCAAAATAATTTAATTGTTTTCCTGGTCGCAGGTTTTTAGATCCCTCATCGAGAATACTAAAGATATTGAAGGTGCAAAAGTCGAGAACAATAAGTTTTGTGTTTCTGTACATTACCGCACTGTTGATGAAAAGGTAAGGAGCATTTTATGCACTGATGATTTTCCTTCTTTCAACCAGTTAATATAAGCCAACAATTGTCTTATATCATATCTGTAATTGAATTCCAGAGTTGGCCTGCTGTGGCACAATGTGTTCATGAAGTCCTGAAAGACTACCCTCGTTTACGATTGAGTTATGGGCGGAAGGTAAATTATTGCAACATTCCTTTCTTCCCTTCCCCACCCCACACCCCCCCCCCCCCCCAAAAAAAAAAAATCGCAGTAACTCATTTTGCATTCCATGTTACAGGTTTTAGAGATCCGTCCTGTAATCAACTGGAACAAGGGTAAAGCAGTTGAATTTCTGCTTGAATCACTGGGTGGGTCTTTTTTTTACCCTCTCTACTTTCAGAGTTAGTGCATCAAATGTCAATATTCCCTGTGTTTACAACCTTCTTCCTACTCAAATTTTGCAGAACTTGACAGTGATGACGTGCTCCCTATATACATTGGTGATGACAAAACTGATGAAGATGCATTTAAGGTGACTGGATGTTTTTCTTAATATGTCAGACAGAATTCATAGTCCCGCATATTCAATTATTCATTAGTTTAGCCCTCCATTATCAGGTCTTACGGGAGAAGAACCGTGGCTATGGGATTCTTGTGTCTTCTGTTCCTAAGGAAACCAGTGCCTTCTATTCTCTGAGAGACCCATCTGAGGTAAAGCTTTATTTTCTTCTTCGCATACGTATGCATGGTTTCATATCATTTAAACTATAAACCATAAATATGCAGGTGATGGAGTTCCTTAAGTCACTGGTGAGATGGAAGAAGTCAGCTGCTGCATAACCAGACGATCGTTGCGCATACACAGTAGATAGAGAGAGTTCTAACCAATAAGAAGAGGCTGATGCTTTGGGGTTCTACATTCATGAATTGGAGTTTTGGCACTTGGAAGTGTAATCATTTTTTTTATTGTTTGGAAAAGAATCCCATAATGTCTGTTATTAGTTTTCTCAATTTTTTTTAGCCGGGAATTGCTAATTGTAATTCCCATGTATAGGCCTATCTATTGGTTTTTGCTGGTTAATTCCTATATCTTGTTCTTTGACATCAATGATGGTCTGGGCTATTATAATATCTTGTCGAATATGTAATTTGTTCATTTGTTGAATAATTGTATCACGGGCAGAGGAATTTTACGAGTGCGAATGATGTTAGACACATGTTTTTTTTTAAGCATCAATTCCAGTCTTATATACATCGATAAAAATATAGGAGCATATTCTTACATTAACGAGGTATATGCGTCACGAGGATGCAATGTGCAGAGAGGAGATAGAATTCATCAAACATATTATGCTAGAGTGTCCGGTGATCAAACATGTTTGGTTCCGATTGATGGCGGCTTCTGAGATCGTGGTGGACTTCACTTCCATGGAAGGGCTACGGCATGCAGGTAGGCTTGGGCGGTATTGGTTGATCGGAATCACTTGGTATTTAGGGGCACTCCAATCCATGTGGAGAATGTTTGGGAGACGATTGTATTTTTTATAAAATCCTAGTCACCACTTATGTTTGCGCCTTCTAGCTTTGTAGGGGATAAATTATCTGTGGAGGAGTAGTTTTTTATCTCTCATTGTATTACCATGAGACAGAGTAGATATCTCTTTTACTTCTATCTCCTTAGTAGGTGTTTTTGTAAGTGTTTATGCTTTGGGTAACCCCTTTCTTTTAATAAAATTAAGGGCGTATGCCTACCATTTCTTAAAAAAAAAAGCGGTATATGTATCGGTATAAATTTTTTTACATTTTTTATAAATGTATCCATGTAATTCATTGAGGTATATGCTTCATTTTTATAAAAATATTTATTCATTAGATAAACTATATTATTTTTAAAAAATTCAAAGCACATGTAACTAAAATTAGGTCTCGAAAAAGGGTTATATATAACATTATCCATTTTACATTGATCAATTGGATGATGATTGATATTTGGGTGTTTCTATTTGCGTCCCCCAAGGCCTACCACGTTTGCATACATACTTTATTTTTTTGTGTATATTTTATATAACTAATTATATAATTTTATTGAAATGAGATATATTTTAATGAATGGTTTGAACCCCACTGATAAAAAAAAAGTCACATGCTTTAGTTAATAAGATATAATAATTCTAATTGGGTTAGCATTTTCTTTATAGTGTCCCTAACTAGATGTGAGATATGTTAGGACCAAAAAAGATTAGTGCATATATATTCATGTTAAATTTTTTATTTACAACCCTTGTTAAATTTCTATTTTGATTTACAACTCCTTTTGATTTACAACCACGTTGAATTTCTATTTTATCAAAATACCCCGGTTAAAATCATGTGTAAAAATACTCCAAAAAAACTTTAAGTTAGTGCAACCGTACCATTATAATAGACTACATATAGAATCTTGGATTAATTATGGTAACTAAGTCTAACCTCACATATAAAATGTCCTAAATGCCCTAACTTACATCTCAACAAAAAAAAAAACCCTAACTCCCCCATTCAATGTGCTTTTGAAACCCTAGCCCCCCTTCTTCATTCATACCCCAATCCCTCCCCTTTCATTCGTAACCTAAACCAAACCTAAATCATTGGTTTTGAACACAATGTAAGAAGTTCACATCTTGCAAGAACCTGCAATAGCAAGCCGGATTTGGTTGGCCATCCACCATTGAAGAGGTTTGGAAAGAAATGCCCATTGTATGAGCCGTTTGATACCTATTGTAAATAGTGAGTTTGGAGAGATAAAGATGATAACCGTGTAAAAAATGGGTTTCAAAAAGATGAAATGTCGTAGAACTGGTAGAGGTGGAAGAAGATGAGATGGTTTGGAAAGAGAGATGGGTTGGAAGGATGAAGTCGGATAAACTGATGATATTAGGGTCATTTGGGTGTCTCTAATGAAGTGAAAACAGAGAAGATTAACTATATAAGACGAAAATTTGATGGGTATTTCTTGCATTGTTGGTTTTAATAAAAATTTGGCTAAATCAAAATTTAACAGGGATATATATATATGTAAAAATCCCTAAGAAAAAGGAAGTGTAATAATTGTTTATGACATTGTTCACAATTTTGCTGTTTAAATTAGTTTCATATATATATCTTCTCAATGAAGCATAAGTTCCCATCTAAAAACAAAAAAATGTATGTCTGGTCTACAGTTTTAAATGCAGAGATGGTTATTTAAACCCTCATTTAGTGGAAAACTACCCCAATAGGAAAGCCACCCAACCAATTTTTTGAAATCTATAAAATCACCCCCTAATAAATACTATTGTGTAAAACCACCTCAACCATTTAACAAAACTGTTTCTCTCTCTTCGACCTATCTCCACCCGTGCGCCATTCCGATCGCCGGCCACGATGCCCACCCGGTCACCGTCCCTGCTCCACCCGTCTTTCTTCTTTTTCCTTGGCCGCCTCCGATACGGTTCCACCCACCGGTCCCGTCTTTTGTTCGATATCGAAGTATAAGTTAAATATGCTTGATCTTCTTTTTCTTGTTGTTGACCTTGTTTGTGTTATATTTTGTCTTTTAAAACCCTATCTGATAAATGATTTTAATTCATTTCCTAATTATGAGTTGATATAGCTAGATTTTTTTTGTCTATATTTAAACCAGGCTGACAATATAACTAACAATGACTCATTTTATTCAAATATGTGATTAATGTTAGTTTGAAAAGTATATCTCTTTTATTTTGTGTGTATATGATCATGTGGGGTATATAACTCTGAATTTGTTGTATATGATTGAGTATTTATTTAATTTTTTACAATGCAGTATGACTCGCAAGAAACTATTCGACCTACAACTTTTTAATAGAAAAAATTATTCCAATGACATGACATCGTGTTCTCGAGTTAATAAAGTTTAAGCAGATCCATAAGAAGTAGCTTGCGATTATTTGCCGATAGATACACCGTCAAGGTTGGCCATTGGCACTATTCCCGACATTTCATGTGTCGACCGATACTTATTATTTTAAAATTTCATTATTGATGTGAGAAGGAGCCATAGAATGCCCAAAATCTCAATGAAATATTCCTTTTTCTAAATCAATTCATTTCAAATTAGCCGTATCTTGCTCAGACTACATACACATATAGTTTGTTATTATTTTTTAATAGATTTGGATTAAGATAATAATGAAATATTGGTGATAAATAGAAATTATACATTTTAATTTTTAATCTCATTTTTCATAATGAAATAGTCATTTTTTTAGAAAAATCTATTTCACGATCACAAGTATATATCGTAAATCTCTTTCCAACAATATATTAATCACCTAAATCGGAGTTGTGGAGGTAAAAATCTACACCACGTTAGAAAATGACTTGTGTCACATCAATACGAATAGGGTCATCGCATCAGGAGTCCATGAATCCGGATCCGAATCTAAAATGCCACGACGACACTTCCGAGCAAGCTAGCACGACTAGATTGAGGGTCTAGTGAGACAGTCAGACACCTCAAAGGCGAATGTCATCTCGAGTGATTAAATGCACGATCAGAATAGAGATCTGATCGAACGATCTTACTTCTCACAAACGGGAAGAAAAGACACAATCAGATAAGAGGTCTGGTTGGGCAATCTTTCACCTTGCAGACACAGTAAAAAACATAACAGACGAGCGGAGTGATCAGGCTAAAGGGCCACGAGCAAAGCTGAAGAAACGGTCAGAGGATCATGAATGCCTGTAATTGCTAGGCGGACAGTTAAAGCCCATTAATTGCGCAATGTGAGTAATTAGTGGGCACGATGTGCCTCATTAACACGTGGGAGTTTTCACCAAAGTCATCCACTAAGTGTTTAATGGGGAGGCGGTTATAACAGCCAAAGGATAGTGGAAGTGGCAATCTAGCCAAGATAACCCCATAAAAAGGGAAGTAACTCAAGAAGCTAAGGTATCGAATAAAATCTAATTTATGACTTTCGAGCCACCCAAATTTAAGTGAGTTTTGTTTTGAATCACCGACTGATACATCTCTTCGGAGGCCATTTGGCTGACACCACACCGGTGTCCCTTGATTTCTTTGCGAGTGCAGGATCCATTTTCAATCGGGTCCAAGTTTGTGAAGAAAGGCTATGAAGGATGATAGTTTAACTGAAGGGGAAAATATCCTGCTCAGGAGTTGTACTTAAAAAGTTATGATTTTCTTAAGAATTTCAGGAATATTTTAATTCTCGTATATGAGGAGCGATTAGGTGCGGCGGTCGCACGGTGCGGCGTCGACCACGGGCCGTCGATCACAGGTCCATCGCATCGGACGGTCGGGTGCGATTCACGTTGACCGTTGGATGCGATGGACCCACGATCGGACGGCTGCCGCACCGTGCGGCCGCCGCACCTCATCACGCTTGTGTATATATATATATATATATATATATATATATCATATATATATATATATATTAATGATTTTTTTTTGTATATATACCCATAAAAATCACATTTTAACAAATATTCCCAATTATTTGTTATTTTTTATAACACTATTCGAAATAGATTAAATTGTATATGAACATTTTTTTTTATCTATTCAAGTAATATAATAGGTTTTAGAGTTTTAAATGAGATATTTTTACAATATAAGGTTGGTTGATGGTATATATACAAAAAAATTCATTTTCAGTTATAATATATTTCTTTTACGTGTAATTTCATAATAAATTCTACAAATGATTTATTTAACCATTATTAATTTTTTTTATAACATTTATGTATATATAACATGATATATTATATATCATATAAATAGATTGAAAATATTGAGGGTATTGGTTGCAGACATATTATTTTATTTACACGCATCGTGGGTGGAGGAAGATTAGTATCATGTATTTTAACGTGTGTGTATATATGTATTTTTATAACATAAAAGATTATATACACATACATACACATATACGGGCCGGTCGGGTTGGGACCGGCCTTTGGACTTATAGGTGGGTCGGATCCGGGCTATGACGGGCTGGGCGGGTCAGGCTCGTGCTGATGATGATGCTTCGGGAGACCGCGTGTGTGATAGGGCTGCAACTCGGGCGAGTTGGGTTCGGGTTGACCCCAACCCGAACCCAACCCGAATTCCAAACTACCCAACCCTAACCCGACCCAACCCGAAATTAAAAAAACCAACCCGACCCAACCCGACTTAACCCGAATTGGACCAACCCGACCCCAACCCGATTTTCAACCCGAATTGGACCAACTCGACCCAACCCGAATTTCTAATATGATGTGTAAATTAAATAAATCAACCCCACCCAACCCATAAGATTAGCTAGGTTTACCTAAAATTTGGACTACCCATATTAGAAGCTACAGAATGAACGGCCATGATTTTTTTTAACTATTAATTTACGGGTTCGGGTTGGGTCGGGTTGGGTCGGAGGCCAACCCGAACCCAACCCGATTTGTGAGTCAACCCGAATTGGCCAACCCGAACCCGAACCCGAACCCGATTTGATCAACCCAACCCATGTAAAAATCCGGTTCAACCCATCGGGTTTGGGTTCAACCTGACCCAAGTTGCAGCCCTAGTGTGTGACGGCGCTCCATTGTAAACGATTAATTCGTATGGACGGTCGAGATCTCTCCGATCCCCATGGAAGCCAAAAAAAAAAAAAAACCCTAACAAAGAAGAATCCGTGTACACGCGCGCGTACTAACAAAAAAATGAGTGCGTAAACAGCGGAACCCCCAAAAAAATCCTTCCTTTCTCTGAAGCTCCGAAGAAGAAGAACAGATGCAGCGTTTCAAAGCCTTGTTGGCGACGAACCGCTCTCTTCAATCCCTCCGTTGCCTCCACCGACAACGGAGGAGCCTCTCCTCCGTTCTTCCTAACGCCGTCGAAGATGAAGAGCCCAAGAATCACGTGAGTGACCTTCCACTGCTTCTTCGATCGATTAGTTTCCTTTTGATTTTCTCTAATCTTCGATTCATCTCTGATTCATCCGAGTTGTGTTTCTCAGGTGCTCGTGGAAGGGAGGGGCTGTTCCCGTCTCGCGATCCTCGATCGACCCTCCTCTCTGAATGCCCTCACCACTTCGATGGTAATCCGTCTCTTCGTTGATCCCCTTTTTTGAGGTTTTCGTGCGTTTTCAGATGGTGATTCGTGTCGTTTAGGCTGCTCGGCTGACGAAGCTGTACCAAAGCTGGGAAGAGAACCCTGACATTGGTTATGTGGTGATGAAGGTATATCCTACTCACTAGGGTTTCTGAAAATGTGTTTTTTTTGGTTGTTTGGATGACATTAATTGTTCTCCTTTTCTAATTGACTTCTTAAAGGGCAGTGGAAGAGCATTCAGTGCTGGCGGAGATATTGTTACCCTGTATCGGCAGCTCAATGAAGGTACTCTACCTTTTTATGATTCGTCTCACTGAATATATGGCAAAATGGTTGATACGGGGTCATCCTCTCGGGTAGTTTAATTTGGGTAATGGGCGTTTGAAACACCCACTCACTCATTCTGTAGTCATTCGTGCAGTCCTAATTGAGTATGTTTTATCTAATTGAGGATACGTCAGATTAGGGGAGTAAAAATGCGAAAAGGTCTGTATTCATATATACATCATTTTGGTGAAGGTATGGATTTCATTGGACAAGTATACACCTTCAATATGTACCTTTCTTTTCATTGTGCTTCCCTTTTTTGGGCATTCACTTCTAACATATATATTTGAAGGCCGAATACCTACCCTTATTTTCACAAAAAAAGAGTATATACCTTCAATAAAAATTCAAAAACATGCTGGGACTGCAAATGTGATTGCAGGAATGACTGTTCCCAGGATTTTCCTTGGATAATTTATCTGCTCGCTGCATTCCAATGCATACCGGCCAATTTCTGTTATTTGATTGTATTTTCCCATGATGCCTCTGATGGTTTAAGTAGCTTATTTATCTTCACATTCTTCACTGGAGTTTGAAAGTAGTATATTATAAAAAATCACACTCCTTATAGATATTGGTCTGAAGTGGATGATTAGTTCAACAATGATGTCTGGGAATTGAGATTTATAAGACAGACTCAGTGTTTGTGTTTCTTTGCTAGTTTATTTATTTCTGGTCATGGTTGCTATAAAATGTTCCATTGGCTATAAAATGTTCCATTGGCCTTACAAATGTATGACACCCAAAAACCCTTTCTTTGGGAATAAGTTTCTTTTTTTATTTATGTTTGGGCATCTTAGGTTCAGCTAGTCTAATGTATGCGCCTGGTCCATTTTCTTTGCCTTATGTTATACTCTCTAAATTCATAGCTGGAGGCGATATTTGTTTGTTCCTAGGAGGCACAGACATTTCTATGTCATTTCCAGATTTTTGGTATTCCTTTATCGGGAAAAGTTTGTGTGTACCATGCACTTTCAATAATCTAATTTATGGTCAATTGCACATGCAAGGAAAATACATTGTTTGATGTTAATGAGTCAACCATCTATTGAACATTACCACTTGAGGTGGTCGCTCTCGTCCACCTGTCAACATTTACCCCATTGTAATAAGGTTTTTAAAAGATGTGCTTCATGCACACAGTTCCCTGGTCCTTCAACCATGAATGGCTAGTTATTATAAAGCAAGATACTCACCTTTCCATTCCAAATCCATGCTGCTTTGCATTCATTTCTTTTCTACTGGACTCCATCATGAATAATAGCTTACTCCTTGCAGGGAAAGTTGAACATTGTAAGGATTTTTTCCGGACATTATATAAGTTCATTTACCTTCTAGGCACGTATTTGAAACCACATGTGAGTTTTCAACATTTCTTAAGCAGTCTTCATGATAGAACCATATTAGTTGTGATGTTTTTCCTTCCTTTATTCATGTGTTGTGGGTATTTGAATATTTTCTTTTATTGCATTTAACGATGTGCCATTCCGGTGAAATTTGAAAAGTGATAACACTATTGGTTTTACCTTTTCACTTTTAGTAGCCATTAATCTACATTATAAATTTGGTTGTCCCTTGGAGGCTAGGTGCTATTGCTTTACATGACTCTAGTGAACTAAACTTTGGATGCTAAACTAGTTTCAATTGCTGCATTGTCTAGTCATTAAATTGCTTTACTAAACAACTATGTAAATGACAATATCTATTCCGTTTGGGTGAGATAAGGTTAAAAGCGGGAGGGGAAAGTCATGATGACCTTTTACTATTTATTCAATAAATTCCAGAGGGAAACAGTTATATTGACAAAATCTAGATTAGATATTTTATTATTTCTACATATCAATCAATCTATTGATTTAACAATGCGCCATTCTGGTAAAATTTGAAAAGTGATAACACTATCAATTTTCCCTTTTCCCTTTTAGTAGCCATTAATCTACATTACAAATTTGGTTGACCCTTGAAGGCTAGGTGCTATTGCTTTACATAACTAGTGAACTAAACTTTGGATGCTATGCTAGTTTCAATGGTTGCATTGTTTAGTCATTAAATCGCTTTACTAAACAACTATGTAAACTATGTAAATGGCAACTACCTATTCCGTTTGGGTGAGATAAGGTTAAAAGCGGGGGGGGGGGGGGGGGGGATCATGATGACCTTTTAATATTAATTCAATAAATTCTGGAGAGAAACAGTTATATTGACAAAATCTAGATTAGATATTTCATCATTTCCACATATCAATCAATCTACAAGACTGTTGATGTAACTTCAGAGTTTTTATGGTGCGAAGATAAGCAGATTTGTTATGGGATATGTTTATGTCTGTGTATAGGGTCGTGTAGATAGGTGTGCTTGACATATAATATTCTTCATGGTCCTGCCATCTGCTTATCCACATTAGTAAGTCTGTAGGTTCATCAACTGTAATGCTTGAACTTGCGTGAGGTCCTGCTTCTTCCACCCATATGCAGACTAATTTATTTTCTTGGTCGTCACTCAGCAAATTTGAAACAACTATGCTGACAACTAGGTTAAGGGTCTGTTGAGAAGGACTATGCATGCCAAACAATTTTTTTTTCTTGACCTGATAATATTTCATTTTTACATTACAATTTTAAATTAATATAAACAGACCTGCAAGTGGAGCTACTCTAGTCTAGATGATACTACATTGCTAATGCAAACAGTGCCTTCTTGCCTCGTAGGGTCCTTTTTGTTTGTGTCTATTATGATTCATCATGTCCCATGAATTGTTAGGTGAGATGAATTTCTTGTATTTTATCGGGTGTGTCAACCAAAGGTAGGAAGTTTTATTCTCTATGTTTAAATAACAATGTAATTTTTTTGTGCCATTGCTGCTTATATGAAATAATAAATGATGAATTGAAATTAATATTTCTTCTCTGTTAATAATAATAAAAAAATCAATACCTTGTTGGTCATGACCTTTATGACTATTAAAATTGGTTCATCAATATATTTCAAATGGATATTTTGATTTTCTTTGTCATGAGTCAATGAATGATATATTGAAAAATTTAGTGTTTCTTTAGTTTGGTACTTTGGTTAGGTTTTATAATCAAAATAATAAGGTTAGTATTTATGTTATTTGATTTAATGCCATCTATTTATTTGTTTTAATCTCAATCATTCATTAAAAATGAGCCAAGTTCATTAAGTATCCGCCTGACCCATTTATTATGCCTAGATGGGAAAGGCGTTGCCTAGGCGTGTATACAGGCCCCTCTTCCCCAGATGGGCCACCTAGCCATTGCCTAGTAGTTGCCTAGACAACTATGTCATGAATCTATATAGGAGGTTTACTTAGTATTGAAATCCCATTTGAAACTGCTCGTTTAATTTCTAATTCTCTATTTAACAAAGATTATTATTTTAAAATTTTATTGCAAGTTCAAGAATCGTTTTTGTTTGTTTTTAGATGTGTAGGGTTTTGAGGTGCAACCATCTTTTGGTTGTTGTTGTTATTTTGCTGATTTTTATACTTAAATGGAGACTTCTTTTATATATGTATGGCTTCTTAGGCCTGAAACTAAAATGGTTTCTGAAATTTGAATCTTGCTTCTTAGAATATTAAAACAGAGCAAGAATTTCAGAAAATTGGGAACTGTTAATTTCATTTTTATGTGCTGCAATGTACAATACAGTAAGCTGTGTTCTTGAAATTTATTTGATGTGGGTTGCTAGTTTTACAACTGCCTTTCATTCTATTGTTTTTTTTCGGGAAAAAATTCATTTGATTGTCATTGAGCCAAGCCACTCAAAAAAATTCTTCCTTGCAGGTGGCTTTTTTGAATGGCATAACCATGGGGGGTGGAGCAGGAGTTTCAATTCCAGGGACTTTCCGTGTTGCAACTGACAAAACTGTAGGTGTTTACAGATCATAATAATGTTTATTTGTACTTAGACATATGACAATTTCTATTCTTGAATATGTTCTTGCCGTCCTTTTTTTTTATGAATGGTAAGTTCTTGATTATCTCAGACAATGCATTTTATGTTTGGTGATGATTTAATTCCTTAAATTTTTGATGACTGCCTAACTTCCAAATTGATGAATGGTGGAGTCATTTCGATTGTTCTATCATGACTCTGTTTCCCCCTTTTTTCCCACTTGTTCGGCACTGGCTATCAATATTATTGCATAAAGTGATGCAGTGAGGTGATGAAGCAGGATGAGAGGGTACATGATTAGATGGAAGACTAATCAAATGGTTGAAACAGATACTGTTTTTTTGGTTCACATATTGAACATTGAAATTTATCTTGAAGGATCTAAGTTAATTCTTATATATACCCACTTACAGCGTCACATCCATCCCCTTTATTTCAAACTCTATCCCTTTTGAATTAATTTAAGACTCTTTCTTTAGGTTAATGTTCACATGGTTGCATGACAATACTAAATAGAGAGTTTGTTATTTCCTTTTTTTTTTTTTTGAAGAAAAGGTTGGCTTTCGCCTTTGTATTAATCAAAGTGAAAGCCCAAAGAGGGTAAAAAAACCCCTTCCAAAACAACAACCCTACAAGACCCACACCAAAACACCAAAAGAAGAAGAGAGGTCTGCTTATGGTGCACCTGAAGAAGAGGGTTTGTTATTTCCTACACCATGTAGAATGATACAGACCTGAAAATAGATAGCAACAGTTTTACAAGAGTTAAATTTGGTTTAGGTTGCATGACACATACATCCACTTCTTTGCCACATTGGCAACAGGACCTAATTTTCCTTTGGTCTATTGCGGTGTTCCTTTTATTTTATTATAGAAAAAGCATGTGCATCTACCTACATTTTGAATACTCGGCCATTGAGAAATTGATGAAGTTCAGTCACAAAAACCTCCTATTTCCATACCTACACATTACCCCTCCAGTCCCAATGGTGCTCCTAAATTTTTCTCCTACTCACCTATTGAGTTTTCCTATAAGAATTTTTTGGAAACATTGGGCAAACATTTATCCAATTAATTTTTAGATTCTGCTCTTGCTTTGTGCAGAGAATAGATGTAGATCTGTCTCCTGGAACTTTTACAGATCGTGATTTGGAAAAATTGAGAGCCTCACTATCAGTACTGAGGATTTTTCACCAGTTTCTAGTGTATTTTAATATTTTTATTGTTCTCCGAGGACACTGCAACAGGAACATTGAGCATCATGGGTTCATTCGCCTTATTTTATTGTTACTGTCTATTTTTTATTGCATTGATCACCATATATTAGTCCACTGTAGTTTATTTTATTCAATATTTTACCATGTATTGGATGTTCCTTACATAGTTGTCTAATTTGTTCAATTTTCCCTTTTTCTTATTTTCTTTCAAAACATTAATTTATGTGGATGGACTTTTTTTCCAATATTGACTAGTGTAACTCACACATGCACATTTTTGCAGATTTTTTCCACCCCTGAGACTCAAATTGGCTTCCATCCTGATGCTGGGGCATCCTTTTACCTTTCTCACCTACCTGGTTACTTGGGTATGTCCTTGCAGTTTGTGTGCACAGTAATTGTTGTGCGTTATTTCTTTTGTAACATTCATGTACAGATTTGTTTTTCCACCCGATCGGCAGTCATTGGCTGTTTACTTGTATTGAGAACTGGTCATGTCTTGAGGCTGGTGTTTTATTAATCACGTGACGAGAAGATATAAGGAGAATTAAATATAAGAACCCGTTGATTAACATGTCACTTTGCTCACAAAATGGATATATAATTCAGACTACTATCTGGCCATCCATGCTTAGTGCAGAGGGAGGGTGTGAAGTGCGAGAAGTACACGCTATCCACATTTAATATTTCTGGATAAGTTCACTCGACAGGGTTGCGTCAAACTAAGAAGATTGCAGTTGTGAGGTATGCAGATGGTCCATACGGGTTGTATTTTTTACAGGTGCTCTTACCAGCCTCACATGAAGATGTACAAGTAGTTGTTGGGTATAATCTAATAGACCAAAAAATATTTTAATAGGAGGATGGATTTTTTTTATTATAATGAATTCATTAAGAGAAAATTGCACCTCGATACAACTGAAGGTGAGGGATCTCTGATTTAAACAAGGGATTTGGGGGGGGGGGGGGGGGGGTTGGGGCGGAGGGGGAAGGTGGATAAAGCTAAACGGCCATTAATCGGATCACTCGGAGCCTACAATTTCCCCCTCAAAACGCTCAAGCTCTAATATTCTTCTCAATTACCACCCATTATTCTCGAGGGTGAGGTTTCCCCTCAAAGCATTTTCACCCATGAACGAAGGTTTTCCTTGATGTCACCCAAGTATTCTCCACATATGTTCTTTTCCATTTGAAGAGGCATTAATTTCGAGCAAGCCATACGTTCTTTTGATAAGGATCCTTGTGTGCTTTTGAACCATGCTAAATTCTGGACATCTTCACCAAAATTTTCATAAATAATCAATGCAACCTATAACTATTGTAATATGTGAGTTTTTGTTTGTTTGTTTTTTTTTGTCTTTTTCACGGACTTATAATGGCTATGGGCTTATATCATGCCCTCTGTACCACATATCTGCATTCTTGTGTCTTTCTGATTACTCAGAGTATGTCCTAGGCTCGTTTATGTTACTTTTTTTTGTTGCTATCATTGCTGCAATGTTAGTCTTGTTTTCCAAAAATGGATTTTATTTACTGTTATCTAAATATCAGGGGAGTACCTGGCACTAACAGGAGCATCACTCAATGGAGCAGAAATGATTGCGTGTGGCCTCGCAACACATTATTCACTCAATGAAGTTTGTTTTCTTCAACCTTATGCTCCTGATTTCCTGATATATATGTGCCTATCAAAGTTTTTCATTCTTACATTTTCAGCAATTTAATAGCTATTTCTCTTCTACAGAAGCTCAATACGATTGAAGACCGGTTAGCTAATTTGATGACTGATGATCCTTCCATCATTGAGACCCAGCTGAATCAGTATGGTACCCTTGTTTATCCGGAAAACAAGAGTGTAGTTTTCAGGTACTTCCACCACAGTAGTAGTAACCACCGTGATTTCTTATTTTTTTCAACCAAATTTTGTTTATGAATTATTTAATGATACTCTTTACTCCCACTTCTTGTCTCATGCAGCTTTTCTTACAAAATACTGAATTTAATGTGTTGAATTTGGATTAATTACCCTAGACACTGAGTGAATATTTTACTCATAGGAAATTCTTGACTGGAAGAACATGGCAGGTGTGATTATTCATTGTACCTATGTAATTTCTAGTTTGTACTCTCTACCATGTCTATGGTTTGGATTTTTTTGGTGTGATAGGATTTCGGCTTTATTGTCCTTTATCAGAGAAATGAGATTAGATCCTTGAAGCTCACTGGATGAGTATAGGGACACAGAGGGTTTAATATTTGGTTAGGTGTTCTTTTGGCCAAGTGCCTTTTTTTAGCATGTGAAGCTTGAGGAACTTGTTTATCAAGGTGAAGCTCCCTGTATCTACTATTAGCAAAGGAAATTCCCCTACTTAATCAATCACCTTGGCGTACCTTGCCCCTATAGAGTTCAGTTTTCATGGTGCTGCCCATCTCGTGGGCCATCCTTAATAATCTATTTATTCTAATCAGGGAAATCGGGGAGATCTCCTGCTAGAACTTTTGGATTAGCCAAGATATTGCTGACGCCTAGACACCACGTTGGTGGCTAGGTGGTCCATCAGGGCTTAGGCATTCGTCCGCCTAGTGAGCATGTTCATTAGGCAAGCAACTTAGCCTGTATACATGTCTAGACATCATTTTTCTTGCATAGGCATAATAAATAGGTCGGGTTGACACTTAATGGACTCAGTTCATTTTTTAATATAAATGATTGAGATTGAACTAAATAAATAGTTGTGGGATTTAATCAAACATCATAAATTGATAAGTAACCTAATTGTTTTGATTAAAGAACTAACCAACCTAACTAAAAAAACTACCTTTTCAGTGTCTCATTCATAGACTCGTAATAAAACATCACCCCCCCCTCCCCTGGCGGCGTCCAAACACATTTTGCATTACTAACCCTATACTTTTCAATTATCAAAGTAACATTCTCATTACAGCTTAAGAGAATTAACATTAATAAAACCACAATCTTAAAAAATACATGTTTAATTAAGCACTGCCTAAGTACTCTTAGGCGCATGGCCACCGCCTAGGTTCGCTTAGCTGCCTAGACAACGATGGTTCCCTTCTGCACCAATGTGAATTCTCTATTTTATTATGTTACTCAGACTTGACAGCACTGTCTCTGATTAACCTGAGTTGGCATTGTTTAAAAGTTGCTTAGAACCACTTGTCACTGTCAGGTATATGGCTGAAAAATTTGGCTCCATCTTATTGACTTCATCCAAAAAGCATGGTTTGGTCATTTTGGGAAAAAAAAGGTTGGACTGGATCAGGGTCAATAATGATGGTTTGCTTCAATGTAACAGGACTGGATTTGGGGTAGTCTTTAGGGATCACATGGGACAGATAATCAAAGCTGAAACAGTGAGGGTGGGAATGGACTTGATAAAATATTTTGGAGCCGCTGGGAGCCTGGGAGTGTGGAGGAGGTTGCAGTTAGGTCTAGAAGCTGGTTACAACAGGATCTGGTTGGAGTCAAGAGTCTACCATAGTTGATTCATGGATTTCTAGATGTCAACAAGTTCCTTGGAAGAGGGTGGTGCAAGAAGCAGCATGCACGACAAACTTGGCAACTTCTCTGTGAAAAACTGCTCTATCAGTTCCACAATTTTGTTCAACAAAAATCTTCTTGGTTTCTGTAACCCTCATTTTGTGAACGACCTGCCATATACAGGAGAAATACGGACATTGAAAAAACAGATGATTCCCATATTCTCTAGCAGAGTTGCACAAAACACACTTGAATGAAGATATACTCTCTTCTTTTGTAGCA
The DNA here is from genome assembly GCA_030737845.1 of Acorus calamus. Taxonomy (NCBI): domain Eukaryota; kingdom Viridiplantae; phylum Streptophyta; class Magnoliopsida; order Acorales; family Acoraceae; genus Acorus; species Acorus calamus. Next base: position 9,696,687 of record CM060867.1, on the reverse strand, counting down.
TCATTTTGGTTGGCAGTTTTCCTAGAACAGCACCGCCAAGCACGTTAGCCCAGAAAATTTTGGATATTTGTTCCTGGTAAATCACCAGGCATCAGCGAATGATATGCAAAGACTAGCAGAATCTGTCCATTAAATTTCATCATCATCATCTATTTACTTGATTGCATTATGGTGATAATGGCATTAATTACATGAAAGCATATTAGATGCTCTCTGTTAAGTAACAGAAATTTGCTCATCCTGGAAATTGAATTTTGTTGTTAATGGTGTTGCTTTTATTCTGTATTGTGCATAAATAATAGTTCTCTATTACCCGGTGTGGTCTTTCATGTTAATTTTTATTTTTCGTCTTTTCACTAATTTCCCTTGTAAGAAGGTAGCAGAGCAAACTACCATTATTTAAGTGTAGGTGCTATTGGTTGCACTGACATTTTTCCATTTATCAGGACTGAGGAAATTGATAAATGTTTTGGCCATGATACGGTTGAGGAGATTATCGATACCTTGGTGAGCATTATGTAATTGTTATGATTTTCTACTTTAAAAATAAATTCATTGACCACTGAATTCTGCTGCTTGTGTTGGGTTTGGGGAGGCATCTTCAGTCATTTAAAATATAGCTCATTGATTGGGAAAGTGAAAGACTTTCTGACAGTGAATAAAGTAGTTAGAATGGAAATTTATCTGAATTTCTCTTGATATGTGATTATGCCAAAAAAAAAAAAGAATTAAATTTTGGCTCCATTATTGATATGTTCTGTGACTTGCATGCTTTGATAATTTCCCTTACTAGTTTGCTGGTAACCTACTTGATCAGGAACAAGAGGTTGCTGAAACCAATAATGATTGGTGCACCTCAGCACTTAAGAAACTAAAGGAAGCATCTCCGTTGAGCTTAAAGGTTTCTTTGCGTTCTGTAAGTGACCCAAACACATCTCATCTCTACAGTCTGATTGTTCGACAGTTTGGGCCTGACATTGAATTCTAAACAGGTACGTGAAGGCAGATATCAGTCTCTTGATCAGTGCCTGATTGAGAGTATAGGATGTCCCTACACGGGATCTCCAAACGAGTTTCTGATGACTTCTGTGAGGTACATCAATCACCCTTTTAGTTATCGAAAATGATTAGATTTTTAATTTTATAAACCTATATCATGGATTTCCCAGGGTGTTAGAGCAAGATTGGTTGACAAGGACTACGCTCCAAAGGTACAAATGCTGCTTAAACTTTCACGTATGCATGGAATGTTGGCTCAAATGGATCTAAATAATTCACAATATTATCGTAATGCAAACTGTGCAGTGGGATCCTCCGAGTCTAGAACAAGTGTCTTCAGACATGGTTGATTACTATTTCTCACCGCTGGGTGAAGTCGAGCCTGAACTTGAACTACCCACTGGACAACGAGAAGCATTTTGATATCGTACTAAAGGTTGAAAAGGATTCGATTATTTAGAATGTCTCTTTTACAGTAACTGAAAAAAAAAGACACTTTTTGATCCAAGAATATTGATTCCAGCCTTCCATGCAATTGTTTTTGACAAGAGCCAAAATGACTTGTGAAAACCCAGAAATAGTTTGACATTGTGATCAGGTTGGGTCTATCTGATTGATTTGTCCCGGAACCAATAAAAATCTAGAAACCCAAATTATTGGAAACCTGTGTGCAGTACTTGAAAAATCTAGGATGTTGTTTTGGTGTCATTGATCCTTTGAAAGATGGGTGTAGGCTAGTGGATCAGACAGTGGTACAGATGTTCTGAGAGAGAAATCCTTGAAATCTTTTTAAAGTGGACTTTTACATAAACAGGTATAGTGGATAAGCCAGTGATGGCTATTTGAAGGTTGGTGAATATGGAGGTTGAAGATTGTTTGTTGCAAATTCAATGAAATGCGAGTGCACACCTAACTACCTAAGTATGCATAAAACTGGATAAAAGAACAAAATGTGAAAAAGTGTTGATACACAGTCTATTTTACCGTTTGTTTTGCAGTTTCATTCATTATGATAACATATTATATATTGTGCTATTATGATGTGTGAGGTTCTATTGTAGTGTATGTCATAAATTATTTTATTAATTTTTTAACACACAAAAATACATTAATGTATCTTAGTGTATATTTCATTTCATGTAACAATAAGTATTTCAATGGGAGAGTTTATGATTTAAAAAAAAAAGGAGAAAATCAGTGTGGATTGTAATGGGGGCTTCACAACGGGTTGGACCAAACTTGGTTTGCAAATTGCAAATGATATGTGTTTGCAAATTGCAAATGATATGTGAGTATTCTTGTGTTAGAATAGTTGAAAAAAGTTGGAATCGGTATTTCATGTCCCTCGTGGAATATTTTGTTGTTTCACCTATTTTATTGCAATGGTATAACGGGTCCATGTGTTAAATCATATGTCATTATTATAAATCATGGAACCACATGTTAAATTATTTTTTCATCTTTTATAAATATTTATGTGAAGAAATTTTCATAATTTATTAATGGTTAATCAAACAACAAAATTTCATTAGTATGTTTTCCAACCTAAATAATTGAAACAAATAAGGGAAAAATCCATATAACCCCCTATAAACTACTCGAAATTCATATAACCCCGTGCCTTTTCTTGAAGTTCATATAACCCTGAAAACACCTATGTAAATTAAATAGCCCCTTGAAAACACTTATGTAAATTCAAATAGCTACCTAAGTTAGATTTTCATTGATAAATGATGAATATTTTGCTAATATTTTGTTTGATTGTTTGGTTAACTCTGACTGAAAATATAATATAAAAAAAACCTCTTATAATGTGTTAAAAATACATAAAATCTTATGTAAATGATAATTTTACTCCTCCAGATAGAGTTTTATAATCTATTCAGATGGGTAAAATTGTTATTTAAAGAGAGTTTTCTGCATTTTTAACACATTGTAGGAGTTTTTGGTATACTTTGTTTTCAATCAGTGATAACCAAATAGTATATTCGCTTCCTCATTTGTTAATGAAAATTTAATTTATGGGTAATTTGGATTTATATATGTCCTTTTTAGAGTTATATGGATTCCAGGAAAATGTTTATTCAATTGATATAGTTATTTGGATTTTTTTCAACAAATAAATGTTTATTCAATTGATATAGTTATTTATTGTGCAAATAAAATCTATCACGGAATAACTTATCTTGGTAGTCAAACGGAGGCTATAGTTGGGTGTCTCTTTATCTGGATTACTAGATTTGATAAATTGGACCCAAGGTTGATAATGCACTTATTCTTACACTCATAGCATAGTATATGAATTTTTTTGGAGAAATATATTCCATTAGACAACTATGTAACTTCAAAAAAAAAGAAAAAAAGCAGAGAGAATATATTGGACTTCAAAAGAGATAGCAGGAATGACAATTGTTCCTCACATTTCCCAAAATTAATTGTTCTTGCATAATTACTATTAGTTGTGTTGTAATTTGGGTCGGTTAAACTATAGGATTGCAGTAGGTTTTAATTTTGTAGGGTAAGATTTGTAATTAGTAGTCTTGCATGGACCACTAGAGGACCTACACTAGACTCTTCCTCTACTCTCCCCTGTGTATGGGTGTGGTTCATGTGTTTCCCTTTGTGTGTTCCATTTTTTTGAATAAAATTAAAAAGAGCGCCTACCTTTTTACTTCAAAAAAATTTGGTTCGGTTAATCCACATTTCACCAATTGAAGCCAATTTGCTTTGGGTTTGGATTAATATTTATGGTTAAATTTGATTATGGTTTAAAAATTAAAAACCAACATAATTTAGTTTGTGTTTGGTTTCACGTTATAAAAAAAATGAATTAAATTGAACTGAATCAAACTAAATTTCTCTAACTAGTTAGTTGTCTACATATTTTATAATCACTTTCAACTGTTAAAACTTTTCATCCTAGCCATCCATGTGACCAATATCCACCACTAGCATTTTTTTAATATTTTTTTTATAATTTTAATTTTAAAATATTTACTTATAATAATATGTTGTTCTAGTTCATACATTCTAATGAGAGAAAAATTTATAAATCTAGTTTGGTGTAGATAGGCTTAACAAATTCAGTTTAGCATTTCAGTTTCAAATTCGCGCTTGTTAATTTTTTTCTTGCACTTATTAAAAATAAGTTTATTTAACTCGAAATAGAACAATATACACTTTTTTTTATTAATGCATACCTTATTAGATAATGTTTACTATTTAAAAAAAATTGAAACATGTGTGATCTGAATTTTTTATTGCTAAAATAACTAAGTATAATATTTTCTTACTTTAATTCAATTTGAGTTGGTACAAAACTAATGGTACATTTGGTACTATTTTTAATTAAGTAAAAAGTTCAAATGTGTTACCAAACACGTTTTAGGAAGCAAACTTAATTAAAAAATTACATTTAGCTTTTAATGTAAACTGATTGCTTTTTAAAAAACGTAGAAAATGCGCATTCTAAAAATCAAAATATATTTAAGTCACTTTATTCAAAATATTATTTTTTAAATGTGTTTTCAAACACTATCTAAAAGATCAATTGTAAGATTGGCTGGGGCAGGTTATAGTCTGCCCCATATTTTACAAAAAATTTTGGGATTACACAAAATATATTTATATTTTATTACTTAATGTATAAGTTTTTGTGTTTTATATAAAAAGTATTCAATTGAAATGATTTTAAAGATAAAAAAATCTTAAATTTAATCTAGTGGTGCCAATATATTGCTGTGCTCATACATTAAATGAGTTTATATAAGTTTGTTTTTGTGAAAAAACCCATAGCCTTATAATAATGGGATTTTAGTTTTAAGTCCTGTAAACTATCGAATTTAGCGATCGATCCCTCACTTCTTCATATTTTGATTTTAGTCCCTATATTTAAATAATAATTTAGGAATAAATCCCTGGGAGGGACTTATTCTTAAATTATTATGTTTGTTTTTAGTCCCTGGGAGGGACTATTCTAAATTATCATTTAAATGTAGGGACTAAAAGCAAAATATGAAGAAGTGAGGGATTGATCCTAAATTCGATAGTTTACGGGGACTTAAAACTAAAAATCCCTATAATAAATTATATTTTCAGTAAAAATACAATTTATAGGACGATTAAAAATACAAATTTATACATCATGTACATCCTCAATGTACTCGTGAAAAGTGAGGAAAAACGGTCCTAAAATACGATGTAAAATCATGTATAATTTTTTCAAATATAAGAGTGAAAATTTTACTAAAACATTATTTAATCCAACCCCAAAAATTTGAAACCAACTGGGCGACTTTAAGAATTTTTATAGATGAGATCATTTAAAAAAATAAATTCTACAAAATTTTCAAAAAATCTACACTTATTATATATTTATCAAAAATATAAAATTCTCTTTTGAAAATAGAAGAACTGACATAAAAAAAACCATCAAAGAAAGGAGATAAATGATTTCCAATATATAAACTTTTACAATTTTCCTTAGTGAGATTTTAATTTTGAAATCGTTGCATGATATTCTCATTATCAACTTTATCGAATAAACAACTAATTAACTAAAGGCCCAAACCAAATCCATGATTATCCAAACAGACGAGTAAAGTCGGACAAGTGAAGGAAAGAAGGTGTAATGTTAAGAGGTTTTGTTCATTATTCATATACGATTGTACAATTATGGAAAAATTTCATATTAACATACACAAATGGTAAAGGAAGTAAAAAAAAAAAAAAATCAAACTCAAATTTATAACTACATACCTGAAGCAATGTAGGAAGAGGAGATCGGCAATGTCGGTGATCGGTGGACTGACAGTGATTGATGAGTCGATAGAAGGGGAGATCGATGATCCACATAGACTAGGGGTCCCACATTTTTTTAATGCTGTTATACCCGGTTCTTATTCCAGCCTCAATTTCAGTCTTATATGCGTCGATATAAAATTATTAAAGCATATACCCACCTTAATGAAAGATATGCTTCGATAAAAAAATTCACATTTTTCATAAATGTATCCATACAATTCATTAGAATATATGTTTTATTTTTTTATAAAAAATATGTATCTCAATAGATGATATACACTCATTTTAAAAAATTCAAAACACTTGTAAACTAGATTTAAGACTGAAAAATAGACTTGATGTAACATTATTCTTTTTTTTATACATACACATAAAGAGGGGTAGGTTTTGGGTTAATGTGGCTCACGTGGGGATAGATTTGTTTTAAAAATTTAATTTGATGGACCTCGTCAGGCCACCACAACATATATGTCCGTGTGTCACCCACTCACCCTAGTGAGTCACGGGTTTTTTTTGTTTTTTTTTTTTCATTTTTATGTAGGGGTGATGTTTAATTTTTGCCAAAATTTGGCCACACAAGTGGCCCCGCCCCTGATTACATGTAACTTAATTGGCTGTGTATTTCAATTAGCTCTGCATGTGAAGATGCATGAGAGTGCAGAGTGGGAGGTGGAGACGGTGGTTTAAATATGAAAAACCAGATGCCTTGGATGCCTGTCTTCATTTGGTCTAATGATACAACATGGAATGGGCAATCTCATCAAACCATACAAATTTTTTTTTTCTTTTCAAATGAATGAATGTAACTCGAGTAGATCTGAACCACAGTGTGAAGTTTTGTCCAAACCATTGTCACAATCCGATCTGGATATATGGACCCAGCTGAAGCTGAGCTGTTACAGACACTTGTGTTTGGTTGTCACTTTCGTGCCCTCCAATTATACAACTCCAATAATGCGGCACGTGCTGCATGTATAGGCTCACATGAAATGAAGTGGGGGACTCCGAATCATAGGTTATAAAAAAGTGAAGGTTGTCTGGATTTTTATGGGTTGTCTGGATTTTTATTTTATGAATTGTATATTATAGAGAGTAGCAGGCGTATCTCCTCTTGCATTGAAAATCGGTTCCTAACTTCCTCGTGCAGCCATAAATCAATCTCGGTATATAATACAATATAAACAAGTGCAAATAAATTTTATATATGCTTTAAATTTTTTATATATTTTACAAAGACAAGTAATTTTATATTTTAATAATAATCATATGATGAATATAAGGGGTTGTAAAATAGTTATTAATAATCATTTCGTAAAATTTATCCTAGTGACATGTATAATACAAAATTATTTTTCCCTTTCAATATTCATTTACTATTTTATTGTAATAGTTGGTTGAAACTCTAGTATAAATACAGCGCACTGATTATTAGAACATTTATATATAGTAGATTTAAGTTTCCTTTATTTATTTCTCTTTTTTATCCTTTTTTTTTGTGTTTGTGGAGAGAATTTCCTTTAAAATATTAAAGATATGCATGATCTCCAAGAAACTACAACCATAAAGGTAGGTAACATAAAAATATCAGCTCTCTGATGAGAAAGGTGGTTAGGTAGTAGGTTTATATAAAGAAAAACATGTTTAAAGTGTTACCAATCTTTTTCAACATTCCACTACTGTTGGGTAGTCACCATATGTATATATAGCACAAGATTTAAGTTTTCAAACACGATTTGTTAGATAAAACACATCTTCAGAGACGTTACATGCTTGTTACTATATATTTAAAAATAGAAAAAAAATCAAAACATGCTTGAGTGTATGCAAGTCTACATGTGAGAGTATAGGTTAAGATTGCGTGTAACAACAATATTTTTTTATAATTAATGAATGTTATCTTTTCACTAAGGAATCTGTTAGTTCCACTCAATAATACATACGCTATTAAAAATAGTACATATTTGTCTAATATATATATATATATACACACACACATACGCAGCGATTACGTGCGGCGAACGGCGGGTGCGACCGCGACGTGGGCCGTTCGATCGCGGGTCCATCGCATCCAACGGTCGACGTGAATCTCACCTGACCGTCCAATGCGATGAACCCGTGATCGACGCCCTATGATCGACGCCGCACCCGCCGTTCGTCGCACGTAATCACTCCCCTATATATATATATATATATATATATATATATATATATACTTTTATAAAATTGAGTTATATACTTGAATAAATTAAATATAATTTCGCATTTTTCTTAATATTATATATAATCAATTAATTAAATTCACACTCCATTAAAATTTCATATAATAAATTAAGACAGCAAGAAAAATGAGTGTTTTAAGGCTTTTAGCATCCTTTCTCGTTCACAAATGACACAAAAGTCTGGCTCTCCACGTCACAAAGCACTTGAGGAGGAGCTTCCACGGCTAGTCATTTCAATGTGATCTCTGATCTACAAATTCAATCAAAATTCACCAAAACATAGGATATGTGGAAAGGAAACATTGGTTAACATTAAAATAAGATGATGACCCATGACATTGAATAATTGGTTAGTCTATGCTTAACCTATATAAATCATTAGTGCATCAGTGCATGCAAATCAATTATTGAGAATATTCCATCTAAAAAACTACAAAATTGTTGTTAGTTATAAATTTGGACCACATAAAACTAATAGAATTCAATCCAAATCTTAAAAAAGCAAAAAAACTTCCCTCTAACCGTCTATTCTGACAACATTAACCTATGAGCCTAACCTAACCACCTTGACAAACCCTAAACTTAAGTGGTATTACTTGGGACTTAAATTCATATGTTGGTTCTGATAGATTTGTGTCATCCATAGAGCAAACTGTCAAACATTACATGGCTCCCATAAAGACCTCCCAAGGCTTATTCAAAATTGAAAATGGCTTGGGATATTGTCATAAATTTAAGAAAAATGCTAGGAACTTTCCGTCCACCTATGATCACTTTTGCAGTCTTTACACATTTAGAATTTATTTTTAAGATATATATTTATCAATGAAATACATGACATATAAAAAAATTAAAAGTATTATGTTTAGATGATTTTTTTAGTTCACAATATCTATAATGGGGGACAAGGCATAGTTATTAATAGATAGTGATATATTACAATTATTATTAGAGAGACATGAGTCAACATGAATCTAAAAGAAATTGTGGAAAAAGACTTACAAAAACCAACTTATACGGCTATTAAAATCACTTTTTTTTCATTGAGGAGCAAATTCTGAATCAGAGGGGTAATGTCCCTTTACCATAAGACATTGGACGAGACCTCGATATGTTTTTGAGGAATTAAGTGGGACACATATTATTTATTTAGATTGAATAATTAGATTTTCTCACTGAATGTAAAAAATAATAATGATGTAACAAGAAAAAAAATCAATGATAGACTATTATAAATAATTTATTATATATGTATTTTATTTTTTTATAAATATATATACTTCCTCACATAGTGTATTAGCACTAAGAAAATCACAATAACATTGTCTAAGCATTTATCTTATGTAATACCAACTTCATTGCAGTCCCACGACACTTTAGCCAAATGGAAAAGGATCATCACCTTTCCTTTAGGTTGGGTTCACTCTCTGTCATGGATCTTTATTGGTCCATGTTTGTTTAGTGACATGATCTTGCTACAAAAGGTAGGGTACAACTTATACAAATTGAATCTAATTCAACCCAATTTTAGATGGGTTTGAATTGGCATTTTAAGGTTTGTGTTTAACCTAGACCCAAATATTCGGTAATTCGAACACGACTAGAACACAAATTAATGAGTCATAAATTTAAATGCTTTAAATTAAATTTTAATGGTTTAATTTAAAAGATAAAATTTGAATTGTTTAATTTTTTTATATAAAATCTATCACTATAATATTATTAAATTTTTTAAAAAAAAAATTATTTCATTTTTCATCGCTCTTGTTTTTTCTTACAGAATTTTAATTATTTCAAATGACACATGTCAAACTCAATCCGACTCAAGTTAAATCTGAACATGAGTTAAATTTAGATTTCATATGGATTAGTTTGGATTTAAATTAGTTTTCGGATTGGATTCTGATGAGCCCCAACCCACTCCAACATGTGTGAGCTGCACCCCTAAATATAAACCACATTGCAAGCAAATAATCTTTGGATGCAGCGATTCAATTGGCCGATCACTCTATCTACGTGGCACTTCTACTGCCGTCCCACGAAACAAACAGACAACAAATGAAATCAAACCACCCAAATCCCGCCACGTAGACCGATCAACGGCTTCTCCAGAACCGATAGGAGACGCCATTTGTTTTGGAAAATCCGGATCCGAACCAATTAAAAAAAAAAAAAAAAAAAAATCTGACAAATCCGACTCACTCACCACCTCCTCCTCCCTCTATATAAAAACCTCTCCCTCCTCCCTCTATTTCAGCCTTAAAAATCTCTCCTTTTTTTTCTTCCTTCAAATCAAGTAAAACCAATTCAAATAAAGCCATGAAAGATCACCACGACCCTGAATACGCCGCCTTGCCGGAGGAGGAGGAGAACGATTCGCCGGAAGTCGACCGGCGGGGGTCCGCTGGAGTTTTCGCGCTGATCGCGGCGGCGATCTCTCTCCTGGCCGTGCTGGCGGTGGCTCTCAGCGGCGGTGGTGATGGTGGTGGTGGAGCGGCGGAGGAGGGAGTGGTGGATGTGGTGGTGAGGGGGGTGAGGGAGGGGGTGTCGGAGAAGTCGTCGGGGGTGAGATTAAGCGGCGGAGCATCTTATCCGTGGTCGAATGAGGAGCTGGCTTGGCAGAGGACGGCTTACCATTTCCAGCCCCTCAAAAATTGGATGAACGGTATTGATTTCCTCTCTCTCTCTCTCTGATCGTTTTGATTACTTTATTTTTTGTTTTTTTTTTTTTTTGTAGTTGATATTGATTTTTTTTTTTTTTTTTTTGTGGTTCTGATTGGATTCGTTGATTCGGGGGAATGGTTCTGCTTCAGATCCTGACGGTACGGAATCGCAAATCTTTGTTGTTGTTCTTTTTTTAATTGTTTTGTTGAATACGATCTCTGATCACTTAATTTAGATCATCCAATTTAGCCAATCAAAGATTATATTCAATTGAGTTCCTAAAACTTCTATAACTGCCACTAAATTCCCTTTTCTATAGAACCCAATATTTTTTTTAATTTTTTTTAATTTACTTTCACTATCAGTAGAGTCGATTTAATCGTCATCAATTCGATTGAATGGAACATTTTTCCTTGATTTTTCGGTTGCGGGAAATGTCTTACATCTTCTATTCAAATTTTCTCATACTAGTGAAGTGTGAGAATGGAAGGTATGGTTTCATGGATTGGGTTAGGGACATCCATGGCTATATAACCATATAATTGAAGTTTATATATATGTACTTCAATCACAAAATCACATATTTCATTTAACAAAACATATACTTCACATGAACTACAAATAAGGATAGTGTGTAACAACGCTCCGACTACAGGTCCATTGTTCTACAAGGGGTGGTACCATTTGTTCTACCAGTACAACCCGGACTCCGCCGTGTGGGGCAACATAACATGGGGCCACGCCGTGTCCCGTGACCTCATAAACTGGCTCCACCTCCCCCTCGCCATGGTCCCCGACCACTGGTACGACATCAACGGCGTCTGGACCGGCTCCGCCACCTTCCTCCCCGACGGCACCCTTGTCATGCTCTACACTGGCTCCACCAACGAGTCCGTCCAGGTCCAGAACCTCGCCTACCCCGCTGACCCCTCCGACCCCCTCCTCGTCAATTGGGTCAAGTCCAAGGCCAACCCGGTCCTCGTCCCGCCCCCCGGGATCGGCTCCAAGGACTTCCGCGACCCGACCACCGCCTGGTTCATCGAATCGGACAAATCGTGGCGGGTCACGATCGGGTCAAGGAACGGGAAGACCGGGTTCTCCCTCGTTTACAAGACGAAGGACTTCGTCGATTACGAACTTCTGGACGGGATGTTGCACGCCGTGCCGGGGACGGGGATGTGGGAGTGCGTGGACTTCTACCCGGTCTCGACGATGGGCAATGGCGGGCTCGACACGTCTGCGAACGGGCCAGGCGTGAAGCACGTGCTCAAGGTGAGCCTCGACGATGACAAGCACGACTACTACGCGATTGGGACTTACGACGCGCGCGCCGATACGTGGACGCCTGACGACCCGGCGGCGGACGCTGGGATCGGCGCGCGCGTCGATTACGGGAAGTACTATGCGTCGAAGTCGTTCTTCGACCAGAACAAGGGGCGGAGGGTGCTTTGGGGGTGGACCGGAGAGACTGACAGTGAGCGGACCGATCTTCGCAAGGGTTGGGCGTCTGTTCAGGTAGTGTTTGATTGCAAAGATTTCATCTTTTCTTTTGGTTTCTTGTTTTTTGTTCTCCTCAAATTACATTCACCGCCTCTGCCATTGCAGACGATTCCGAGAGTGGTGACATTCGACGAGAAGACGAAGACCAATTTGCTTCAATGGCCGGTGGAGGAAGTCGAAACCTTGAGAACGGATGCGAAGGATTTCAGTGATGTAAAGGTCGATCCGGGTTCGGTCGTGCCGCTCGATGTAGGCACTGCAACACAGGTAAAGACATTCTCACATCAAACATTCATCCGAAGTGTTTTAAGTAGAGTGGATTCATGAGTGGTTGGTATGGACGAACAGTTGGACATCGAAGCGGAATTCGTGATCGAGGAGGCGGCGTTGGAGGGGACAGTGGAGGCTGATGTGGGTTATAACTGCAGCACGAGCGCGGGTGCCGCAGGAAGGAGCGCATTGGGTCCGTTCGGTCTGCTCGTCCTCGCCGATGAGGATCTCTCGGAGCAGACCGCGGTCTACTTCTACGTTGGGAGGGCTATTGATGGCAGTCTCAAGAGTTATCTCTGCCAAGATGAATTAAGGTGTGTGTTAATTCTGTTTGTATGGATTGGATCTGAAAGATTCGTTGGTTTGGGCTAATTTTTTTCATTTGAACAGGTCGTCGAAGGCGAACGATCTCGTCAAGAGAGTGTACGGAAGCATGGTCCCCGTGCTTCATGGCGAAAAGCTATCAGTGAGGATTCTGGTGAGTTTGAAACAAAATTTTGGTTGAACCATGATTCATTTTGGATTAAAATTGGTCTAACAAGACATGTTCAATGAAGGTGGATCATTCGATTGTGGAGAGTTTTGGTCAAGGAGGGAGAACATGCATCACTTCTCGGGTTTATCCGACAAAGGCGATATACGGTGCGGCTCGTGTCTTCCTCTTCAACAATGCGACCAAGGCAGCTGTTACAGCCACCTCGGTCAGGGTTTGGGGGATGAATGCGGCATCCATTCCAAAGATGGTTAGCTGAGGTTTGGAATGAAAAGTTGTCATAAGTTTATTCACGTCTAGTTTTTGTTATATGAGCTTTGCATATTGGCATTGCTCGCATTTGAGATGTATATTATTTCCCCTGCAGGTGGGGTGAGGGAGATGTAGAAATTTTTGTTAAAACTTTTGCCATGACAGTGGCCCCACCATTCTTTCAAGATGAGATTTATACATGGAGGCATAAGATTTTCAACAGAATCTGGTCTTATTGTGTCAATAACTGAATCAAATTAAGGAATGTGTGATGTCATTGGTTTGAATTTTGAAATTTATGCATATTCATGGTCCTGATAGGCTGCCATTCTTCAGGATCAGGAGACAATTAACTTGAATTTTCTCACCTAATATATATCCCAAGTTTCCACACATTTCAGTGTGAAGTACTGTATCAAACGAACAGCTTGGGTGTTTGATTAGTGTGACCATTTAATCTCGTTTCAATTTTGTAGTTTGGAAGTTGTTGAACTTTTTTAGAGAAAAAAAGGGGAAAGGAAGGATTTCTGGAGCTAAAATTATCCTCTAGGCAAAGGGCTATGAAATATGTATGGATTCGCTTGCTGGGTTGATGTATTCTGATTATGCTGTTTAAAATCCATCAATTACACATCTGTTGTATGTGGCACAATCGATCCTGATGACAATTAAGAGGAGTTTGGGTTAGATGAAGTTCGGTGTGGAGTACTCTGCTGTTAACAAAGCATGTATTGAGTTTATGTTGTGCATACAGAAAAGCTCTCTATTACCTCTCCCCTGTGTGGTCTTTCCTGTTGATTTTTATTTTGTCTTTTCACCAGTCTCCATTGTAAGAAAGTAGCAGAGCAAACAACCATTCTTCAGTCAGTTGAAGGACTATTTCTGACAGTGAATAAAGTTATTAGAATGAAAAATTTGTCTGAATTTATCTTCATAAGTGATTATGCCAAAAACAAAAAAAATGAATTAGATGCTTGCTCCATTATTGATATGTTACGTGACTTGCATGCTTTGATAACCAAGGTTAACTAAACAGAATATTCACTAAATATTTTTTATCTATCAACGAGAATTTAACTCAAGAGACTATTTGGATTTACATAGGTGTTTTGAGGGGTCATATGGAGTTCAGAAAAAGTCAAAATTGTATGGATTTCAGGAAATTTACAAGGGTTTATATGAATTTTTCTCATTAATTTTTTCTTTTCAAATGAATGGATGAAAACAAAGAGAAACTCAAGTAGATCTGAACCACGGTGTGTGAAGTTTTGTCCAGAATATTGTCACACTCCGATCTGGATAACAAGTAGACCCAGCTGAACTGTTACATATATATACTATTGTCTGGTTGTCACTTCATGCCCTCCAAATATTCTACTCCAATAATATAATGCAGCACGTGCTGCATGTATAGGCTCACATGAAATGAAGTGGTGGACTCCAAATCATAGGTTATAAAAAAATGAAGGTTGTCTGGATTTTTTAATTTATCTTATGAATTGTATATCATAGACAGTGGGCGTATATGAGTATATCCTATTCTCCTCTTGCATTGAAAATCGGTTCCTAACTTCCTCATGCAGTGCTAATGAATTCAACCACAAATTCATGTATGCAAGTGTGAATAATTTTATGTATGCTTTGAAATTTTTACATTTTACAAAAAAATATATATGTAATTTTATATTATACACAGCTTTCATATATTTTTTTTCCATACTACGCCTACTATTAAAAATTTCTCTGGCATCAGAAGTTTTTCTTTGTTGATATAATTGACTTGTATATTCTCAAATTCAATTGACCTTCTAAGAAACATAGAACCATGAAAAACAAGAATCGAAACTCTGAGGAAAGTCTGATTTTATTATTGATTTCTTCGAGTCGTGCGTGTGTTAGGTTGATTGCATTAAACAGCTCCTGCAAAAACACAAAGCAACCAAAATTCAAATTCATTACTAAAAACAAATCCTGCAATTGCAATCCTAGTTAGCTTGGATACCATACTTCAATGTCTCCGGCTCTTCAAATGCCAAACAAAATACAATTAAATAAAACGCCGCATCATCAAAGCTTATAATGCATTTGTCAATATCTAACCCATTCTATTCCATGTATCGCCTCATATCGACTCCACGCCCCTATATTTTGAGCATCTTGCTGACCATATAACAATATCTTTTATTAATTCTTTATCCATTTTAGATCAATCATCAAACAAACAATGAAAATTTATTTATCACATTTTTTGAAAAGAATAATTAAAAATACAAACAAGCATAAAATCTCTTATATATGTGGAACTGCTATCTATAGTGATATAATTATCCATTTAAAATAACTCAATTTCTCAGTTCAGCTCTAACCTCACCCAACCTGCCGGAACTGTACCCCTCAAAATAAACTTCATTGCAAGCAAATAATCGGATACGGTGATTCCATTAGCCAGTCACTCTATCTACGTGGCACAGCTTCTGCTCTCCCCCGACAAATGAAATCAACCACTCAAGTCCCGCCACGTAGGAGAAGCCATTTATTTTGGGTTCTGGAAAATCCGGATCCGAACCAATAAAAAAAACCCACCCAAAACAAAATCTGACAAATCCGACTCACTCACCACCTCCTCCTCCCCCTATTTAAAAACCTCTCCTTCCTCCCTCTATTTCAGCCTTAAAAATCTCTCCTTTTTTTCCTTCCTTCAAATCAAATAAAACCAATTCAAATAAAGCCATGAAAGATCACCACGACCCTGAATACGCCGCCTTGCCGGAGGAGGAGGAGAACGATTCGCCGGAGGTCGATCGGCGAGGGTCCGCCGGGGTTTTCGCGCTGATCGCGGCGGCGATCTCTCTCCTTGCCGTGCTGGCGGTGGCTCTCAGCGGCGGTGGTGATGGTGGTGGTGGAGCGGCGGAGGAGGGAGTGGTGGATGTGGTGGTGAGGGGGGTGAGGGAGGGGGTGTCGGAGAAGTCGTCGGGGGTGAGATTAAGCGGCGGAGCATCTCATCCGTGGTCGAATGAGGAGCTGATTTGGCAGAGGACGGCTTACCATTTCCAGCCCTTCAAGAATTGGATGAATGGTAATGATTTTCTCAAATTTGTTTATTTATTTATTTATTTATTGTTTTTGTAGTTGATATTGAGTTTTTTTTTTTGTTTTTGTGGTTCTGATTGGATTCTCTGATGCGGGGGAATGGTTCTGCTTCAGATCCTAACGGTACGGACTTTCAGGTCTTTGTTTTTTTTAAAATTGTTTTTAGCCCATCAAAGATTCTATTCGATTGAATTCCTAAAACTTCTATAACTGCCACTAATACCAATTGAACCCAATATTTTTATTCCATTTTTTTTATTTACTTACACTATCAGTTGAAAATTCGATTCAGTGGAACAATTTTCTTTGATTTTTCGGTTGTGGGAAATGCTTGATGTGTATTTATCATTGTGAATACCTTAGTCTTACATCAATCGTCTATTCAAATTTTCTCATAATAGTGAATTGTGAGAGTGGAAGGTATGGTTCATGGATTGGGTTAGGGACATCCACGCTTATATTACTATATAAATGAAGTATATGTACTTCAATTGTAAAAATCACATATTTCATTTAACAAAACATATACTTTTATGTGATACTGCAAATAGGGATTGTGTATAACAGCGCGCTCTTGACTACAGGTCCATTGTTCTATAAGGGCTGGTACCATTTGTTCTACCAGTACAACCCGGTATCCGCCGTGTGGGGAAACATAACATGGGGCCACGCCGTCTCCCACGACCTCATAAACTGGCTCCACCTCCCCCTCGCCATGGTTCCTGACCACTGGTACGACATGAATGGCGTCTGGACCGGCTCTGCCACCTTCCTCCCCGACGGCTCCCTCGTCATGCTCTATACCGGCTCCACCAACGAGTCTGCCCAGGTCCAGAACCTTGCCTACCCTGCCGATCCCTCCGACCCCTTGCTCCTCAATTGGGTCAAGTCCAAAGCCAACCCGGTCCTTGTCCCGCCCCCTGGCATTGGTTCCAAGGACTTCCGTGACCCGACCACCGCCTGGTTCATCGAATCGGACAATTCGTGGCGGGTCATGATCGGGTCGAGGAACGGGATGACCGGGTTCTCCCTCGTCTACAAGACGAAGGACTTCGTCGAGTATGAGCTTCTGGACGGGGTGTTGCACGCCGTGCCTGGGACGGGGATGTGGGAGTGCGTGGACTTCTACCCAGTCTCGACGACGGGCAACGGTGGGCTTGACACATCTGCAAACGGGCTGGGCGTGAAACACGTGTTGAAGGTGAGCTTGGACAATTATATGAACGACTACTACGCAATCGGGACGTACGACGCGCGCGCCAATACGTGGACGCCCGATGACCCGGTGGCGGACGCTGGGATCGGCGCGCGCGTCGATTACGGGAAGTACTACGCGTCGAAGTCGTTCTTTGACCAGAACAAGGGGCGGAGGGTGCTTTGGTCGTGGATCGGAGAGACCGACAGCGAGCAGACCGATCTTCGTAAGGGTTGGGCGTCTGTTCAGGTAGTGTTTGATTGCAAAGATTTCATCTTTTCTTTTGGTTTCTTGTTTTTTGTTCTCCTCAAATTACATTCACCACCTCTGCAGACGATACCGAGGGTGGTGACATTCGATGAGAAGACGAAGACAAATTTGCTTCAATGGCCGGTGGAGGAAGTGGAGGCCTTGAGAACGGATGCGAAGGATTTCAGTCATGTAAAGGTCAATCCGGGTTCGGTCGTGCCGCTCGATGTAGGCACTGCAACACAGGTAAAGTCATTCTTACATCAAACATTCATCAAAGTCTTTTAAGTAGAGACCTAGAGTGAATTCATGAATGGTTGGTAACTTGGTATGGGACCGTTGGATGAACAGTTGGACATCGAAGCAGAATTCGTGATCGATGAGGCGGAGTTGGTGGGGACAGTGGAGGCTGATGTGGGTTATAACTGCAGCACGAGCGCGGGTGCCGCAGGAAGGAGCGCACTGGGTCCGTTCGGTCTGCTCGTACTTGCCGACAAGGATCTCTTGGAGCAGACCGCGGTCTACTTCTACATTGGGAGGGCCATTGATGGCAGTCTCAAGACTTACTTCTGCCAAGATGAATTAAGGTGTGTGTGTGAGTGTTAATTCTTGTTGTATGAATTGGGTCTGAAAGATTGTTGTTTTGGGCTAAATTTTTCATTCAAACAGGTCGTCGAAGGCGAAAGATCTCGTGAAGAGAGTGCACGGAAGCATGGTCCCCGTGCTTCATGGCGAAAAGTTATCAGTGAGGATTCTGGTGAGTTTGTGCAAATTTTGGTTGAACCATGATTGATTTTCAATTCGAATTGGTCTAACAAGAAATGCTCAATGAAGGTGGATCATTCGGTTGTGGAGAGTTTTGGTCAAGGAGGGAGAACGTGCATTACTTCTCGGGTTTACCCGACAAAGGCGATCTATGGTGCGGCTCGTGTCTTCCTCTTCAACAATGCGACCGAGGCAGTTGTTACGGCCACCTCGGTCAGGGTTTGGGGGATGAACGCGGCATCTGTTCCGACAATGCTCAGCTGAAGTTTGGAACAGAAGTTGTCATAAGTTTATTCACATCTAATTTTTGTTATATGAGCTTTGCATATTGGTTGCTCGCATTTGAAATGTATATTGTTTCCCCGGAGGGCGGGCGAGGGAGATGTAGAAATTTTTGTTGAACTTTTGCCACGACAGTGGCCCCCCAATTCTTTTCAAGGTGAGATTTATACATGGAGGCATAAGATTTTCAATAGAATCTGGTATTATAGTGTCAATAACTGAATCCAATTAAGGAATATGTGATGTTTTTTGTTTGAATTTTGAGATATCTATCTGCATTTGCCTGTGTCACTTTGGATAGGAAATTGAAGGTCCTGACAGGCTGCCATTCTAAAGGACACAATTAACATGAATTTCTCACCCAATATTCCAAGGTTTCCACACATTTTAGGCTTCGTTTGGGTGTGCGCTGCGCACCATCGCGATGTTCGAATCAACTCGTTGACATAGAAGCTATGTTTCAGCACGTTGAAAATGTCAGAGAAAAATGCATATACACCACCAACATGCACATAAAACGCGGACGCTGTTATTTCCGTTTGGTTGAGAGCTCGTGTCGACTAGTGTCCGCGAACGCAAACGCCCTGTGAAGACCCCGCCAAACGGAGCCTTAGTGTGAAGTACTGTGAAGAAGCTCAAACAAACAGCTTGGATGTTTGATTAGTATGACCATTTTGTAGTTTGGAAGTTGTTGAGCTCTTTTAGGGAAAGAATAAAAAAGGAAAGGAAGGAATTCTGGAGGTAAAATTATCCTCTAGGCAAATAGGGTTATGAAATATGTATGGATTCATTTGCTGGGATGATATATTCTGATTATGGTGTTTAATGTCCATCAATTACACATTTGTTAATACATCATGTATTCGGCACAATTGAATGTTATCCTGGTGACAGTTAAAGGATTTTGTGTTATTTATTTATTTAACTCTTTTTTTTTGGTACAATGAGTTTGGGTTAATTGAAGTTTGGTGTAGAGCTTTGTATAAGGGTGTATCTTATGTAATAAAGCATGTATTTTAATAAAAAAAATTGAGGACACAAAAAATCAAGAAGAAACAAAAAAGCCAAAGCAAAAAAAAAAAATGTTAGTTTCATCTAACGAAACATAGCATGGCATTGCTAGACTATATATCCTGGCCCAAATAAGCAAATATTTTTTTAGTGTAGCATATAATATAATTATGATGATTCTATGTTATAATTCATTAGTTTATGAGGAGTTCCTTTTATTGCCCGGGTACTGCCATCCTTCTTCTGAGATCTACATGTTCTTCACTTCCTTAACAAATAAATGGAGGAGAAGACAAATTAATATTCTGCATTGAATTAATATTTTTTTGCTATTTCGTTTATTCTCTGATTCTATGATTTGTTAACTAAAGATTTTGTGATTTTTTCAATCAATGATATTTCTTTCAACTGAATCTTATTGATCTCTTTTTCTTATTGATAAAAAATTAGAAACAAAGATCAAATATAGTCTATTTAAATTTGCAAGGTTGCGAGTTCAGAAGATCATCCACTAACCCAACAATCAATTATGTACGAGATGCATTCCATTTAGGGTGTGTTTATGCACAAATTTAAAGAAAATATAAAAAAAGTGATGAAATTTAAGTTAAAAGAAAAATGAGAAAAAATAAAATAATTTTTTCTGACTTTCCTTCAAATCCTCTTTTATGGAGAGTGTAAATTTTTTTTCACTATTCATAATAAGACAAAATAGGGGAGAGCACGTGATGAAATTTTTTTCTTTTCCTTGTTTGATACAAACACTAAATTTTTGCATAATCAAAAAGAAATTTTTTATTTTTCATCATTTTTCCTTTAACATAAACACACCCTTAAGGTGCGCTACGAAAAGATAAGTCTTTTATTGGAAAACAAAATCATTTTCCTAAGTAATGTCATTGCCATTAACTTTTTGTTAAAAACCAATAACGTGTAATCAGATGACAAAAATGGTGGTCCGATACAAATAAGTTCAAAAGATTTATGAGAAAAAAACAGAGAAGCCAATAAACCATTGGATAACTGAGTCTGGTTTTCAAACGCTTTGGTTGTTAATCTGATCATTTTTTTTGAAAATAAAAAAATATTGTATTGTATTTCAATATATAATTCAATTTATATTATAACATATATTTTAATGAAAGAGTTAGATTTAAAAAAAAAAAAACTAAGTGTGGATTGGGTCTAGACATAGTACTTTCCTAATATTTTCCCTTGCATAAAGCCTATACAACAGCCCGAAGTAAGAAATAAGGGAAAATGATGCGTCCAACTTTTATTGCAGTCTCAATTACAGTACACACCTCTTTTTTTTTTGAGAAATCATACTCTTCAATTGAAATACATATTGTTATATGAAATGGAGTATATACTGAGATACATTGATATATTTTTTTCAAATTAAAAAAATGATAAAATTTTTTACGCCATATACTATGATAGATACACATACACTATGATAGCGCAATATATACTACGTTATCATAGCGTATGAGATTGTAAAATGGACTATAAAACAGACTGAGTGTATCAACGCTGTAAAATAAGATATGTATAATAATATTCGAACAATTTATTTTTGTGGGAAGACTCTGTATCCAAAATATTACATCATTCAGACCAAGCTAAGAAGGTCGTAATGGGCCGCATAACACCTAATAACAGTACAAAAGATAATGTTACGTACCCATTTTTCATCCCAAATTATAGTAAACCATATACATGCTTTAAAAAAAATAAAACATATACTCCAATGAATCGCATGAATACATTTATAAACAATATAAAAAATTTATATCAAAACATATAATCAGTTAATATGAATATATATTATGTTAATTTTCTATCGACGTATATAAGATTGAAAAAAACTCAATCAGTGGAGACCCATGAACTACCCCAAAGACATGAATCATACCTAGATCCGCAGATGGGGGATGTGTCTCTGATATCTCAAAGGGGCTGTTTGGGTAGAGGGTTTGTGCTGGAATAAACTGGAATAGGTTGGAACAAGATAAAAAAACTTGTTTGGATTGATGAAATATGTTGATATTTGGATATCAATTTAAGTTGGAATTATGTGATAAAATCATCCAGCCTCCCCCTAGTATTAGGTTATTTCAGGTAATAAAATAAGTAAAACCCACTGTTACCACCTCTTATAAATTAGGGAGCTCACGGGTTAAATAATTTTTTCACATTTTATAAATCATTATCCACTTTCTTTTTATCCACAACTTATCCATAATCAACCAAACAACAAAAACTTCAACGAGAATAATAAAAAATAAAGCCAAAAAGAAATTTACTGATTCTATTATAATAATAATTTATTCATAGAATAGTCATAAATCCCAAAATAATTTATTTCTCTATTCAAACAATATTAAAAAGCGTATTTCATCAATTTTTTTACAACTAAAAAGTGTATGTCATGTGATAATTTTAGATATTTAAATAATTTTTAGACTTTTAAATATGGATTCCAAACAAATACAAATACAAATAATTTTTGAACTTTTAAATATGGATTCCAAACAAATACAAATAATTTTCTGCAGCCATCGTCGTCTCTCCAAACACTCTCTCCGCCTCTCTTTCCCAAAGAACTATTGACACATCTTTCCACCTCTCTTTAACAAGGCGGATGTCACCTCTTCCGGCCTCTCTACACCTCTCTTTGTCTCTCTCTTTCTCTCTACGCCTCTCTCGATCCGCCTCTCATAAAAAAATGACTGTTGGGAAAGAACAAAGAACCGACAAATGTGACTTTTTGCATTTTTGTACAAATTAAGGGTTGTATGAATATGTGAACTAAGAAAGTAAGTCATTTTGAATTTTTTAAACAAATCAAGGGGTTATATGAATATGTGAATTCACTCCTGATAACATATCTCAGTAAAGACATAGTGATCATTATATTTGGGTCATTTTGAATTTTTTGAACAAATCAGAGGCTATATGAATATGCATGTGAATTAACTCTCGTATCAGCTGATAGAATATTCCTGACAAATTCTTTGTTTTTTGACAGAAAGTTAATTAAGGGGAATAAGTACTTAATCATATAACAAATGGGGGTTATATGGATATTCGATAAAAATAATAAGAGAATACCGATATACGCTAACTTTTTGGGGTTATATGCATTTAATCCTATATAAAATACCCAAGTATAGTGATGAATCAAATACACGTTGCAATAATAGGACTAAAAAAATGATACAATGCCACGTTTGATATATTCGGCAAGCATAGTCGAACATGCAGACCTAAGACATGTGCAAGACCTTAAAAAATCCTACTAATTATTAGTTTA
Source organism: Acorus calamus (assembly GCA_030737845.1). Classification (NCBI taxonomy): domain Eukaryota; kingdom Viridiplantae; phylum Streptophyta; class Magnoliopsida; order Acorales; family Acoraceae; genus Acorus; species Acorus calamus. The sequence continues at coordinate 9,673,576 of CM060867.1, read as the reverse complement.
TAAGGTCAGTGATTTATGACACACACGAACTAAAAAATGTACTAACATTTGTTCAACACACAATTATAATTTATAATTTGTGAATGAATGTACAACCCCCATTATCAATTAAAAAAAAAGGAAAATTATCTCTAGACTTTATAGCATGTGAAAAACACTTCCAAGTTAGTAGTTATATTATTAATTTTTCAGAATACTTGTGAAATGTTATCCATCCATGTACGTACATTGTCAGGTAACATATATATATTGTTATGCATCTAAGTACATTATTAACGTAAGGATTGTGAGAAAAACGTAGCTGTTAAATTGTGACGATGTTTATATGCTAAAAGTCAAGTGTTTCAAAAAAGTTAGGCTTGGTTTGGTAAATGAATAAATATTTATGATAAATTAATCTAATTTGTGGGGATAAAAGAGCATTATTTTATTCAGATTTATATTTGATAATATATTTTATTATCTTTATTTTTTTGTGTTCTTTTTTTATCATATGATCTAAAATATGTAATAATTTCAATTTTTTTTAAAATACCAAGTCTACACTTTTTTTATCATATGATCTAAAATATGTAATAATTTCAATTTTTTTTAAAATACCAAGTCTACATTTTTAATTAATGGGACATTAATATTGTTGGTTTTGGTTTCAAGAAGTTTTTTGTTTTTGTTTTTTTTGGAAGGGTAGTCATAAAAGTTGTTCATATTTTACAAAATGCGATTAAAAAATAGGGATAAAGTATGTTTCACCTTTTACCTAGAACAAAATATCATCACTGTTTCTTTCAAAATATGGATAATTATTCATGTTTTTTTATGTCATATGAGATAACATGTGATTTAATTAAATTATTTCTTTATCCAACCCCTTGTCCCAATGCTAAACCATGCCTTAGGGATTAAAGAAAATACTTGAAATTAATTTCCTGTTAAAAAAAACATAAATCAACATTAGTAATGTGATATAATGGAACTCGCCACAAGCTCTCATAAATTGATGAGTTGTTATACTAAACCACCTTGCACACGAAATTAGCACCCCTTCCTAATCTTATTTAATTAATTTAACTACTCACTTTTTGTATTTCTATTCTGTTCATCTTAATTAATCCTTGATAACAACTGGTTGTGTGGCAAATTCTTTCCCATCAGCGCAAGAAACGCCAAAATGCAACCAAGACAGACATCCACAGAACAAAAGGAAGAATTAAAAAACAAATAATAGCTTTTTCTATATGTTTGAATCTGTCTATCTCAATGTTCCACTGATGCTTTTGACATTCAAAATATATTTGCACTTTGAGCTGGACAAAGAAAGATATCACCTTGTAAAACAGAAGTGGGAAATACTAAAATAAAAAAGGGAACAAAAAAATTAAAATGACCCAATCTAATGACAAATTGATGATTTACCCATTTAAAAGTGATTAGCACACATCCCAGAAGTGATAGGATCATATGTTATTTTCTTATTGGTTTAAATGAGCTTGCTTAAAAATTAGATTATTGGGTAAAAAATCAACCAAAAATCAATGTTGCTTGTTGGTTAAAAATGTTCAGAACAGGATGGTTTGTTATCTGGTTTAGAGCAAATATTGGTTTGATTTCCTGTCCAGCTAGCTTTCAAAACCTAATTAAAGCATAAAAACCTGTCAACTGAACAGCACCGGTTTGAAAATATGTTAGGTTGTTTTTTTTACTTCTCCGTTCTTAAACTAATAAAAAAACCAATTGTTATTTGTCAAAAAACTAATTATCAGAAGTGATGTTATATAAAGATTCAATTGTATAAAAAATTGCAAAAAATGTTCCTTAAAGTTTTCATTTTTTGTGTTTTTGTTAATTAATATACTTATTACGTTACAATTCCACACCAACAGTTTAACCAGTAATCTTGAATCTAGTCGTCATTCAAATTCAATGAATGAATCAATTTTTATAATATTTATCCAAGAAAACTAGACTAAACAGTTCATTTGATTTGAGTGACGTTACATGCAGCCCCAATATATCTACTTCTACAGTCTCATGTATCCCCATAGCAATTTCCAATGAAATATGTTGTTTTACAAAGAGAAAAATCCATATAACCCTGTGTAAATTGACTAAAATCCATATAACCATTTGACTTTTCAAACACCTAGTAAATTCAAATAACCCCCTGAATAAAATTTACATCTACAGATGATGAATATTTTGTAAATATTATATTTAATTAACCTTAATATAAAATATAGTGTAAAAAAAACCTACAATATGTTAAAAATGTAATTTTTTTTATAAATAACGATTTTACCCCTCGAGATATGATTTTATAATATATCTAAAGATGATAAAATCATCATTTTTATAGGATTCTTTACATTTTTAACACATTGTAGTGATTTTTTTAGTAAGTTGTGTTTCCAGTCAGGATTAACCAAATGAAATATTCATTATCTATTAACGAAAATTTTATTCAGGAGGTTATTTGAATTTATTAGATGTTTTCAGGTAGCCCTGTCAACGGGTCTGGTCCGGGTCGGGTCGGGGTGGACCCGGACCCGACCCGTGGCAAGACCCGACGGGTCCGGGTCCAATCTAGGACCCGGCGGGTCCGGAAAAATGTAGACCCGGACCCGTCGGGGTCGGGTCCAGGTCCGACCCGACCCGACCCGAATGGTTGGCAAAAAAAAAAAGAAAAAAAAGATGAAGAGTTCATGTATTTGTTTGCTTTATCATTCTATTTGAAAATTTTTGTAATAAAACATTATTATTAATGAAACCATGTTTGAACATAATCTTATACAATTCAAAAGAAGTAAATGAATTATTAAATAATATCCAAAACAGTAACCACTAACATAAAAAATATATTAACCTAAACAATAAAGATGACTAATTATATAAACATTCAAAACAATATTAACCTAAACAACATTCAAAACAATAAATACTAACATATTAACTAAAATAATAAACATAAATCATGCAACAAACTAATTAATTATACAAATTCAAAAACTAATAAGTTAATTGTCCAAAACAAACCGACGACAATACATTACTAAGTTTATTACATATTAAACAATCAAGTTCTTGCAAGTTGCAACATCAACACAACGAAAAAAATGTTATGATTATGATTATGATTTATGAACTTATGGATACAAACATAAGTTAAGTAAAAAATAAAATTATGTATCAACTAATACTAATAGTCTTATAATATATGAGCATATATTAATAAAACAATCGGACTCGAGTCCAACGGGTCGGGGCGGGTGGACCCGGACCCGACCCGTTTGTTTCTTCGGGTCTGCCGGGTCAGGTCCAATCGGGTCGGGTATATTACACGTGTAATCAGATCCAGATCGGATCAGGTCGGATCCGGGTCTAAACCCGACCCGTTGACAGGCCTATTTTCATGGGGTTATATAAATTTTTTTTAAAATAAGGGATTATAAAGATTTCAGTCAGAATTCATGGGTTATATGGATTTTTTCCTTCACAAAAAGTTAGACTCAAATAGCATACCGAATTGTAACAGAGCTCTCATTTTATTTAATATTAAAAATTAGGACCATTTCATCATTAAAAAAAAAACAGGAGGTCTCTCTCACTCTGTCACATTTTCCCATTTCATATGAAGGCTTCGGTGGAAGAGTAAAACAGAGAGAGAGAGAGAGAGGGATACTGTACATAATTGATGGCGCATGAGCTGTGTGTCGGTTCCACTTGCTTGCCTTTTTTTTATTGTATTCTTTTTTGGGCAAAGCTATTTCTACTGTCCGAGTTATTATTTCTCACTATCTAAAATTACAAAAATATCATTATTTTTTTTTATTTTTTCGTCTCCCTTTCCCACTACCTAGTTCGACAGTATTCAGTCGAAGTGTTCTTCACTGGGACGATAGAGGTTTGTCGAACTGTCTAAATAAGTGTCGACAGAGGCACAGTCGAAGTGTGTTTCACTAGGACGACAGAGATCCGTCGATCTGTCTGAGCAAGTGGCGACATGGATGTGTCGAACCCTTCAAAACAACAACTTTCTGCTAAGAATCAATCAATTATACAATTATTTAAGTCCTTATGGAAAATAAAAATGTCATTTAAGTTATTTAAGTCTTTTTGAAAATCATTCATGTATATATATACGCTCGCGATTAGGTGCGGCGAACGGCGGGTGCTTCCGCGACGTGGACCGTCCGATCGCGGGTCCATCGCATCCGACAGTCGATGTAAATCACATCCGACCGTCCGATACGATGGCCCCGTGATCGATGGCCCGTGATCGCTGCCGCACCCGCCGTTCGTCGCACCTAATTGGTTCCCTATATATATATAACAAAAATATCAAAAATATAGTTATTTAGATCAAATAAACAGTAAACATTTCATATAGACAAAAAACATTATTTTCTTTTCTAAACAAGTGGAGTCTTTTCTAAACAAACTCCACTTGTTTAGAAAAGAAAATAATATTTTTTTATATGAAATGTTTACTATTTATTTGGTCCAAATAACTCTTTATTTGATATTTTTGTTTCTTATACTTAAATAAATATATATGTGAATGATTTTCAAAAAGACTTAAATAACTTAAATGACATTTTGTATTTCATAAGGACTTAAATGATTGTATAAATGATTGATTCTTACAAGAAAGTTATTGTTTTGAAGGGTTCGACACATCCATGTCGACATTTGCTCAGACAGATTAACGGATCTCTGTCGTCTTAGTGAAACACACTTCGACTGGACCTCTGTCAACACTTATTCAGACAGTTCGACAGACCTCTGTCGTTCCAGTGAAGAACATTTCAACTGGACGCTGTCGAACTGGGTAGTGGAAAAGGGATTGAAAAAATAAAATAAATAATGACATTTTAGTGAAAAAATTAAGTTGGATAGTAGTTCTATCCGTGCCCTTCTTTTTTTCCCAAATCACTCAAACCAATCAGCCAGCGAGCCTTCCATGCAAATGTGGGTCCCTACAAGTCATCCTAAACTGGCGCCTCAGATTGTTCTCACCAACAAGCTTCCTTTAATCAGTCAAACCAACCACCAAATCCTTCTTCACTGATATATATAAAAACCAAAGAAAAGAACCTTTTAAATCTCATCATTTTTTTCTTGCACTAAAAAAAGCCTGTTAGATAAGATTTCACAGCAGTGGAGGCGTTATGTTTTACAAAACAGTATATCTATATAAACTATAAACCAATAGCAATACAGTATATAAAGATACTGAGAAGAAAAACAACTTTATTGGATTGACGAATCTTTTCTATTGAGAAGGAAGCCGGGGCTAGAGTTACTCTATGTTCTTAAGATAATAATCGTCCCACGCCAGTGCTCACAAATCTGGCGAGTGTCTCCCAGGATACAACGGCAAACTCCTTACGGTAGCACCACTTCAAACCGCAAGGACGGCAAACCAACTCTGTTACACACACTCTCTCTGTTTTCTGACTATATGAATGCAATGGACTGGAGACTCGAATGCACCCTGAGTATGTCTATTACAATAAATGAATGGATTGATTGATTAATTGGTTGATCAACAATAACTTTGATGGAATTTATAGAAGGAAAGTTGGTTGGAGAGACTCTTGAAGGAGTCCCTTCCTCTGTTCAGTTTCCACTGAAATAGAGTCTAAGGCACCCCTTCATTCAAACAACTAACGGTCAGAAACCGAGCGATCTGACCCTTTGATTCATCTCGTCAATTCACCTCAGGTCGCCCATCGGTTCACCTCAGGTCGCTCCCTCGGTTCATCTCGGGTCGCCCATCGGTTCACCTCGGTCGCTCCCTCGGTTCACCTCTGATTGCCCTATCGAATCACCTCGGGTCGCTCGATCAGATCACCTCGGGTCACTCTCACAAAAAATTATTTAGAACATTAAGTTTCATGGACCAAAATTATCAAATAAATTGTCCAAAAATAATGACACACGTGCGAACCGGGCCGGGCGGTGCGCGCACGCACGTATGTATTTTTGGGCCAAAGTGGGATGTCCCTTGAGGCCTAACTTATGACTATTCCAAGAATAAATTTCTATTTCACTAAAATAGATGATTTTCTGTTTGGTTGTATTTTCTAGTATTCTCATATTATTCTAAATGTGTTGTTTGGTTGATAAAGAATAAGTTTATAGATAAAAAGTGAATAAAGTGTTGACAAAACTTTTTACTTTTTATAATGACTATTTTACCCCCACCTATATGATTTAAATATTCATGTATAAAATTCAAAACTGTTTTTCACCCGACTTGTACCCAATGCCAAACCTGTATGACACCTGATTCTGTGTAAAATCCTTCCAATTTTTTTTTTGGGTTTTTTTTTTATAAACTATGATGCTTAACGTATATATATATATTTGAAGTTATGATTTATTTTTCTGAATATAAACACAGCATATACAACTAAAATCTCTTGAAACCTATGTGGTGAAGGAATCCCTGATAAGAAACAACAAAGCAATGGGCAATTGATTTAGTCATATTACTCCCATTGTCAGATGGAAACCTGTATACCAACCATCTCAAATCATGATCCAACAATTTTCACACAAACAAATAGAAAATGATAAACCCTACATTATGTATAGTCATCATGTCCACCAGCAGTTTATATAATAGTAGGAAAGCAGTTTGAAACGATAACAGACAAAAGAGTTAGATGTGGAGCACAATTGTACCACATCAGAATAGTTTAACAAGAAGTAGCACAATAATAACACATGCAAGAAAGACAAGTGCACCAGTCAATGTCACTTGAATTAAAGACAAATGTTGACCAACTTAATGCCTCCTATATCTGTTCAATGGTGAGATGTTTGGTGGTTTCCTCTTACAATTGGGACAGAAAGTGACTCCAACGTTGGACAATCAGTTGGTTGATGGGGCTATGTGGATAATTGCCCATTCTTTGATGATCACCTGTCAGCGTAAATAATTCAATGATTAAGTAGTATAGCTACATTTAAAATGTCAAAATGAATGAACAAGTGACAAGAGTGTAACTGAAATGAAGAGGTACCAGACAACTATCATCGTATATCTATGTTGGAGTTAAGTAGAAGTTAAATGATACTGACCAATAATGAAAACGATGTACTTCTTACCGGCTCATCCCCCTCCATTGATCCCTTACCAAGTCATCGCCGCTGCAAGCAATAGGTATTAATTGGTTATGTGGAACGTTTATGACAATGAATTAATGTGCACTTGGGGCGGTATTGCAGCATGTCCTTACATGTCGAGTAGCCCATAATTGACCCGTTATGATACCCCAGAGTTCATTACCACGACTGATGTCGTCAAATTGTAATGGAATGGATGCATCAATCTCCTCATCACCAGCATCTTCAACTGGTTCTTGAGACATGTTGAAGAACATATCATTCCCTTGTTCCCTTCGTATGAAGTTGTGGATGATGCAACATGCTAGTACAATGAGTGTTTGGGTTTTGATTGGGTAGTAAGGCATGAATCTTAGACATTTGAACCTCATTTTTAGAACACCGAACGCCCGTTCAACGACATTCCTTAGTTGTGAGTGTCTGTGGTTGAATAACTCATCCGGTCCAAAATATCTACGGTTTCTACGATTCTCGAATTCCGATAGGTGATACCGAGATCCACGGTATGGAGCGACAAATTGTTCTGTATTTGCATATCCAGAGTCTACCAGGTAAAATTTTCATGATCCAATTGCAATTAGGGGTTCAGATCAGCCAAGTGTTATTATAACATGCAACACACTGTGGTTTTTAAAAATTACCTGGTGGCACATGGAAACCACTACTCTCTAACGCCCATCTCAAGACTTTCATATCTGCCGTTGAACACTCCCAACCAGCAACGACATAAAGAAATTGAAGATCGAATGAGCAAACTCCCATTACATTTTGAGACGTCCAACCCTTTCTATTCCTATATCTAGATGCTTTGGACTTCAACACCAATGCAGGGATGTGAGTCCCATCAATTGCACCAATTGCATTCTGTACAAAAATATATATATACACATATTCAATTTCTTTCATCAAAGATACAACACTTATTAATATGTAATTGTATTAAAATTTGCACACCTTGAAGAATGGGTAGAATTTCCGGTTAGATCTAACACGTGGATGAACCCCCACTGGAGCTTGTGGTAATTGAATGAAGTCCTTCCTCAATTCAACCACTGCTCTTAGGACTGCATTGAAATGTCTTGAGATGGTTTCTCCTTTAATTATGTTGTACCTCTGGTTTCCATATGGCACTTGATTAAAAATTATGAAAACAAAATGAATAATTAATAATCAAATTACACCAGGGTAGCACTAAGGGTGGAGACATAACAAATTGTAACCTATTAAAGACTTAAACTAGATAATCAAGTTGAACAGTTGGATGACCTGAGGTGCATGGAGCATGCATGTGCTAAGGACATTAGTCTGCCCCCTTACCGTTTGGATAGCGGAATTGAGTTATTCTGGATAGATAACTATGCCAGTATAGATAACAAATCTACAAGAATAAAAGATTTTTTGTTTGGTTGTATTTTTTTTATTCTCATTGGAAAACGTAAGAATAAAGGTTGAGTTGTTTGTTTGATAAAGAATAAAATATAAATAAAGTGTAAAAAAATTGATTTGACATTTGATGTATAAGAGGTGTTGATAGGTGATTTGATGTGATGAGGTGTAAAAAGTTGATTTGACATGTGGACCCATGGGAATAGATAAGGTGAGTATAGCTTATCCTAGGGGTTGCTTAGAATTGTTATACTCTCTTATACTCGTTTAAACTGGCTTAGTAATACCAAGTTATACCCTTCAAACAAACAACTATTTTTCTTATCCATTCCTATACCACCCTTATACCACCCTTATACTCCCTTATTCCGTTACACAAACGGGGGGTTAGTGCATAGGGTTCCGTTCAGACTTGCCCCCAGGATTCACAAGCCATTTTTACATGTCACTACATCTGCACCTACGCAGTAACCAATCTAGCACCAGATATATATTACCCTTTCATGCACTTTGTCTGTTCTGCAACACAGATTTGTGCACACCTTTGAAGAAACACTCGACTCTGGGTTCTATTAAAACATCAGACTACCAGTATCGATTGCGTTGGGCTATTATACATGTCTCATAGACAACTGGGCTTCATTTCCACAGAGACAACACTCTGATACTTGTGCTAGTCCAAAGTACTCCTAAATATGCATATGCAATATTATTCAAATAATATTACATTTAATTATATGCGCCTAAAAGTGCATACTAAATTTTTATTCCAACAACATTATTCTAGACTTGTAGAATAAGATACTACTCAATTCAAATAGGATAATACCAAGAGAATTAATGAATAGATACATAAACAGAGGATGCATACCATACAGAGGACTCTAACCTTTACTAGCTGCCTTGCTTGGATGATTGTCTCTCTGTCTGAAAATATGGGGGTCAAGAGTTTATATAGATGGATAGGTCGGTTAAATAAAAAGGGATTTATTCGATATGGGCTTAATAACCCATGGTAGGTCACATAACAATGCATGAATTGATAGCAACAGGTGTAAGGTTATAAAGCAAAATGTGGCTTCTTTCATACCCACTAATGGATTGACTTTTGCATGTGATATTCACACAAAGCCACCTGACCTATATTAAATTAAATCAGATCCTTAAATTCATGCATATATATCCAAAGCAAGAGCACTTTCATGCATACTAAAGGAGTAATATGAAACATGTTTATGACTGCACATGAAGCCCAATAACAACTATTATAGGTCAATTATTAGCCCAGAATTATCGAATACTTAATCTGACCATGGGGAGATTGGTTTTGAACCCAAACATAGAAATCATCATTTTCAATTATTATTTTTTTAAGTTGAAAAAGAAACAATTTATTTTGAAACACAAGTTTTTTTTTATACAAAAACTACAACAAATTAGAGAAATGCTCCCTAAGAATCCAAGACCATACCATGAATCCGAGAAATACCATGAATCTGACTTCATACTCCCTCACGAATGGGAGACATACTCCTCCCATAATATTAAACATACTCCCCTACAAATCCTAGAATTACTCCCCTATCAATCAGAGACATACCTACTCATGAATTCAAGACATATCCATGAATCTATGAGAGACATACCCTCCATGAATCTGAGACATACCTATGAATCCATGACATACTTATGAATCCGAGAGATACTCCCCCATGAATTTGAGACATACTCCCCCAACGAATCCGAGACATAACCCCCTTGAATCGGTGATGTACTCCGCTATAAATCCGGTACCATGAATCCGATTCGAGGAATAACTCCCTCCTTAATCTAAGACATCCCCCCCCCCACAAATTCGAGATATTACCCCATTGAATCTAAGACATTGTATTCCTTAATTTATATCCATATTCCCTCATGAATCCAAAACATATCCTACCATCAATCTACGAGGTACCCTATCATGAATCCATGATCATACTCCCTCATGATTGGGAGACATACCCCCCCACAAATTCTAGATATATCCCTCTTTAATCTAAGACCTTGAATTTGGGAGCATACTCCCCTCATGAATTTGTGACATACCCTATCACGAATCCATGACATACTCCCTCATGAATCTAAGACATCCTCCCCCATGAATAAGAGACTATGAATGCGCAACATTCCCCCATGAATCTAAGACATACCCCCATAAATCTGCAACATACCCAAATATCCGAGACATAACCCTCATTAATCCAAGACATACTCCCCCATGAATCCTCGACTATATATCTGAGACATACTCGCTTATGAATACAAGACCTCCTATATTTGAGATTCATGGAGGGTATGTCTCATATTCATGGTATCGAATTCAAAGGGATTATGTCTCGAATTCATGGGGGGTATTTCTTAAATTCAAGGGTGGAGTATGGCCTAGGATTCATTATCTAGGAATCATGGGGGAAATATTTTTCGGATTCATGTGGTCATGGACTCATATTCATGGGATGTCTCCAATCAATGGGGGGCATGTCATGGAGTCACGGGGGTGTCTCAAATTTGTGGGGGGGGGGGGGGGGGGGGGTATGATATTAGATTCATGATCTCAAATTCATAGGAAAGTATGACTCAGATTCATGGTCTCAAATTGATGGGGGAGTATGTCTCAGATTCTTGGTTTTAGATTTATGGGAGAGTACATCTCAAATTAATGGGAGGAGTATGTCTTAGATTCCTGAGTGTGTTGTCTCAGATTCATGGAAGATTGTTATCTCGAATTCTCTGTCACAGATTCAAGGGGAATATAGTCTCAGATTCATGGGTGAGTATGGTTTCGGATTCAAGATCTCAGATTCATGGGGGAGTGTCTCGGAACCATGGGGTAATATGTCACTGATTCATTGGGAAAGTATGTCTCAGGTTCATGGGACAGCATGTCTCGAATTCATGGGGGGGTATAGTCTCCAATTCATTGTCTGATTCATTGGGGAGTATGGTTTCAGTTTCATGGTCTCGGATTCATGGGGGGTACGCCTCAAATTCATGGGGGGAATACGGATATACGTCTCATATTCATGGGGGATAGCATGTCTCGGATTCATAGGGGATTGTAGTCTCCAATTCATGGTCTGATTCGTGGGGGAGTATGGTTTCGGATTTATGATCTCGGATTCATGGGGGTTTGTCTCGAATTCGTAGGTGGAGTGAGTTTCAAATCCATGTTAGGGTATCGTCTCATATTCACGGGGGAGTATGTATCGTATTTATGTAGGAGTATGTCTCAGATTGATGGGGGTGTCAGATTCATGGAAGGGGAGTATTTTTTGGATTTAGGGGAGTCTCATATTCAGGGGGGGGGGGGGGATGGGAGAGTATGAGCTAGGATTCATGGCAGAGTATGTATCAGATTCATTGTATGGTATATCTTATAATCATGAGGGGAATATAGGGGAGTATAATCTCGAATTCATGGGGAAGTATGCCTCAGGTTCATGCTGTACGAGAGAGGAAACTTTGGGGGAAAGACCAAGCAGAAGATAGAACAGAGGATTGAACACATGTATATATTTTTTTGTATAACCTTTATCTATTCAAAGAATAAAAATTACTTTTTTTTGCTCAACTTTGTTCATATTTTATCTGCTCGCATATCCATTTCTCCTCGTTGTATGAAGCTTCAACTGCCAGGGAACCCCAAGATGTGTATATCGAGTAGAAGTACCTGGTCGTTATCACAAATGTTCGCTAACAGGATTCGCGAACGGAATATGCAAATAGAACCCTTGAATAGGAGTCACGAACAGACTTTTGCGTCAGAAGTCGCGAACCAAATTCACGAACAGACTTTTGCGTCAGAAGTCGCGAAGCAAATTCACGAACAGAACTCACGAACAAAAATCATGAAAAGAACCCGTCTGCTCGCGAAAGCCTTTGTATCGCCTCGATTTTCATAGAAGATTTCGGCGGCAAATCTTTCCACGATCTCGGTTTTCGCGCTCCTTCGTCATGATTACGAGGGTTTCTTGAGGAGAAGTTCCCTTCAATATAATCGCCTTCACTTCAAAAACCATAGGTAGAAAATCTGAAAAAGAACATACCTTCTTTTCAATTTCAAGCTCTTCTTCTTCTCGTTTTCAACCATGTCGATGGATATTGCCCAGAGGCTGCGGACCTCCCTATTCATCCCAGACTCCATTGTTATCACCCGACACCCTTTTGGTCCATAAACGATCTAAAAGATGCTGGTCCTGATAAGCTTTACATGTATCCCTCTCAGATGCTGAGAAGTGCTATTTCTTTTCCTCTCCCTGATTTGATCAAGGATTTTATGCGACAATTCAAGCTTCATCCGCTACAATGTTCCCCCAACTTGTTGAGGGTGCTGATGTGTGTTGTTACGATCAACCGCGAGCTACAACTCAAACTCGTGGTTAACAACATCTACCATTTGTATGATCTGAGAAAGACAGAGCATGCATACTACCTACGGGCGAGATCCGGTTCTGTCCCTATTGTGGATAGACTTCCCTCTTCCGACAGTGGATGGCGGGAAGAGTATCTTGTACAACTAACCGGCCTTTGGGTGCTTCCTGCTCCCGTGGTGGATGGGAAGGCGGTGATCCCATGTTAGTTTCGTTCTGAAAAGCTGGGTAAGCATAAGAGTGGACAAATTTGTGTTTTCTCTCTTGTATTGGGCTGACAATCTTTTTGCACCCCTCACAGACGAGTTGGAGAAAAAAAGCCCCGGCTCTATCACTAGAAGCTCGATCAGATCGTACGGGCTCAAGAGCTGGAGGAAAAGGATTTTCACAAAGTCCTTAACTTTCCAGCCTCCAGAGCCTTGGGTTCCTCCTCGAAGGCTGCCGGTTTGTCTCCAGGATTCAATGTTCCCTCTGCTTCGTCTCCTGTAGTTGCTGAATAAGCGGCCAAGCAATCCGTCACCTCCAAGGGCAAATCTCTTTCCAGGAAGAGGTCAAAGTTGCCGCTTCCTACAAAACCAATGATCAAGGCTTCCTTCCAAGCTCCGACGTCGGTTGAAGGAGCAGACTCTGCGAGTAGAGTCGAGCTCCCGTCTGACGCTTCACTGGCTCCCGTTCAGGGAGTCAATTTGTCCTCAACTGTCGCTGAGGCAGCTGTCGTTAATCCTTCTGCGAGGGATGCCCATTTAGTCCCACGGTTCGTCGAGTGCCGGAGATGGTTGAGGTTCCCTCTTTGCCGGAGGTTGAGGTGGTTGCAGTTCCCACTTCCGATCCTCCTGTTGCAGTTCCCACTTCGCAGGAGATGGTGAAGGTTCCCTGTTATGCCCATTTAGACTCCTGTTGAACCATCTTTTGTGGTTGTAGCACCATCGGGGATGCCCCTAGTCGAGATGGGGGAAATCGCTCCTGTCATGCCTTCCCCTCCAAGGATGTCACCAATCGCTTCGACTGATGCGGGGGTTTCTCCGGTCGCTTTGACTTTTGAGAAGTGTTCCTAGTCGTCTCGATTGTGGTGGAGACGCTCCTAGTCGTTCCGACTGTGGCGGAAGTGCCCCCGGTCTCCTTGACAGTGGTTGATTCTCCTTGCATGGATGCCCCTCGCGTGATGACTTCTGCTCCTCTGACATCGGCCGACACTTCTTCTGGAGGCCCCCTTGCTGATCGCGCTAGCAAGGAGTTTGCCTGTGCCCAACTCAGGGGTTGTCTTCTCGAGGGCGACTTGATTAGTGCTCACCGAGTTACAATGGACGCGCTTTTCGCCCGGCTAGGCTGGAGCTTCTTTAACGTAAGCGTTTAACTTTCACTTCGAAGCACTCTCTCCAATGCACTAACCATTCGCTCCCCAGAACTAGGTTATTTAGCATGTACTCGGCGAGCGGAGCTTGGATGCTGTGAGGCACGAAGCTCTCCTGAGGTTGGTCCAAGATTTTGCTTATCGAAGAGAGGCGCAACTGAAGTCGGTCGAGGAGCAGTTAGCGATCGCGAACCAAGCTCGCCTTATAGTGGAACTCGTCGAATCTGTTGCTCGTCGAGACTTTTCTGCTGCTTAGGTCGGGCCGATGCTGCTGAAGAGCGCATAAGAGAGCTCCTCAAACTGAGGCTCTCCCACTCCTTTGACCAAGCTTCCCTTTCCTTGCAGGCGCACAACGCTGAAGAGCGGGTTGCGGCCCTAACTCGGGAATTGCAAGAGCAGCAAGCCAAATTTTGCGAGCTTCGAGCTGACCGTGCCGCTGCTTATGAAGAAGGCTTGAGGTCGAGGTGAAGCCTTCGCGACGATGAAGGACCAAATGAAGGAGATTTCGGATTCCTTGACTTCATGTGCCAAGAAGAACTATGTCTGTAGATATCGTCAAGGGTACGAAGATAGATGCAACAACGTTTCTCCTCATATCACCGATGCTTCTCCTGGTTCCGATTTTGGCCCAAATGATGGACCTCAGGCTTAGGCACCCTTCTTTTTTAACGAACAATGTTTTCATAAACAAGTTGTCTTTTTCATGCTTGTTTATTATTCATGTGATCTGAGTGTTTGGAGTGCTTATTATCGAGATATTAGAGTCATGCCCTGTCAGAGTCCGAAGTCCACTTGATGGACTGACTCTTTTCTATCCCGTCATCGCGGCCTCCGTAGGGCCTGGGCCCTTCAAGACTTGGTGAACAAAGGTGTGGAACTTTGGAGTGCTTGGGACGAGAGGGTCAGTACCCTTTCAGAATTTCAGCCCTGGGTTAGTTCTATTCGCCCTTTCCGCGCGACGTTCGAGTATTGGTCGTAAAGCTTGGGCTTTTTGAGACCGAATGATTGTTGAGGGATGCCCTTTCCTCTCATCCTTATCGTGCAAGGATGCCTTGTGCGTTCCTTATCTTCGACTTGAGAGAATTATTGATGGAGTGCTTAGGACGAGAGGGTCAGTGCCCTTTTAGAATTTCAGCCCGGAGGCTAATTCTGCTCGTCCCTTCCGTGCGACCTTCAAAAGTTGGTCATATGGCCTGAGCCCTTTGAGACCATGTGACCTTAGGGAGAAGCTTATACTTCATAACGACCTCACCTCATGAGTGTAACTTATGTGCCTCACTTTTGTAAGCCTTTTACTCAAGTGCTTATCGATGGATGGGGTGTCCCCCACGCGACCACTTACAAAGAGTGCTCATCCGATCGACCTAAACTGGTTCAATGCGCGACCTTCATAGAGTGCTATGTTCGCGCCCTCTTTGGAGTGCAACCTTCTTGTCGAGAGTGTTGTTCTCGCGACCTCTCTTAAGAATGTTTTATTTGAAACCGGTTGACGTGCGACCTCAAACGGGCGTTCATTCACATAACATATTGATAATGAATTGAAATGAAGCGAATTTTTTTTCAAAAGTAGTATTTTTTCAAATGCATTACATTGCGAGGTCTTATGAGTGTCTCTCCATTCATCCATTCTAGATAGTAAGCTCCTTTGGGGCCCAGTCCAACAACCTTGTAGGGTCCTTCCAAATTGGGTCTGATCTTCCCAACTGAATCATTTTCGGGATTCGGAGAATACCTCTTAAGGACCAAGTCTCCAACCCGAAAGCTTTGTCACGAAACCCTTTTATTGTAGCTTCAAGCAATCTGGTTCCGGTAATTTGCCATTCTAATGGAGGCCGCTTCCCTCCGCTCGTCTCTCAAATCGAGTTCAGACGCCATAATTTCTTCATTAGCCTGAGGTTCAAAGTTCTTGGTCCAAAAAGTTGGGATCCCGAGCTCTATGGGGATCACTGCCTCGACGCCGAAGGCCAAGGAGAATGGAGTCTCCCCTGTAGCTGTCGTCCCCTAAGGACCTTTGCGTAAAATGGGGAGGTAAAACCCGTATCGCGTGTTCTACCATTTCAGGACTCGAAATGTGTCGCACTTCAGAGGGCAAGGTGTGGCGAGGCTGCATGACTGCTCCCCTGGTCTACTGACGGGGCAGAGAGTCATGTTGATATCCTTCGGATATTTCGTGCAAGGCTGACCACTCCTGGTACACTGGCCTTCGTGATGCTTCCCGCCAGGCGGAACGCTCTCCTTGAGGAGAACGTCCACGCCTCTGTTCTTCATGAGGCCGAGGACCCGCCCGCGGAGTGCACGAACGCCGTCCTGACCGTTGCCTTTGGTTGGAAGAGGAAGTACTCCCTTCCAAAACTTCGGCGTTGTCGATTGAAGGGTGAGGCAGCGCAGGAGCTGGAAGCTGGACTCTCTCGTGAACTGGTTGTTTTTGATGCCTGTTCGTATGGAACTGCTGCATCGAGGCTTCAAACATCTGTTGTATTGATCCTCACAGTCGGACTGGCGAGCCACCACCAATATTAGTTGGGAGCAGTGTTCTGAAATGCGGTATGCGGTTTGTGTGTGGGTAGGGTACCGCACAGAGTATATGCGGCATGCGGGAGTATATGCAGGAGTATATGCGGTTATATAATTTTTTATTAATAAAAATTAATTATATAGTGTTTATCTATAAACAAGAGATAACAATGTAAATTTGAAGAAATGTAATCTTATTAAACCATTAAAATTTCAGACACAGCCACACAGGGGCATAGATGCAATTTCAGACGGACACAGGGGTATAAATATAATTTATTAAGGGGTATAAATGTAATTAATTTTTTAGGGGGGGTATAAATGCAAAATTCCCTTTTTTTTTTCTAAACCCATGCACCCGCTTAAGCGGGCGCATATACCGCATATCCCCGCATATGCGGGCCTTGTCCGCATATTCCTGCATATTAGCTTACACGGTTCGGTAGGCTTACCGAACCGCATATACTCCCGCATATGCGGCCGCATAGGCCGCATTTCTGAACACTGGTTGGGAGGCCACCTCCATCCTGCTACCCTTCTATATGAGGGTCATTCGGGTTAGACATTGCGAATCTTCAGCTTTTTGTTTCATAATTCCCACAGACGGCGCTAAACTGAGGTAAATGTTTTCCCCCTACAGTTAAATTTGTAATTTGGGATTTGAAACTTCAAAGGAATTTGGGTCAGTGTTTGTAGGTAAAAGGAATAAACTTAAACAATATGGATTTTTGGCTGTAAAAGTGACTGTGCCTGACTGTCGTAATGACCATGTCGTAATAGTGCTGGCTCGCGACCTCTTCATAGGCTGTCTACATACTCTTGGGGGATTAAGTCTCACGTAGTTCAAGAAATAACATTGTAACCGTTTTGTCACTAAGTGTTAGTAGACTTTTTTTCCAGGGAAACGTTCCCCGTAGATACACCCCGCGACGGCCCTTGATTACCCACGTTCTACTGGTAGTGGGCCTTAAGTGCCAACGTGACGGTCACAGGCGTTTGTGGTCTTCTGACCGTTTCTTCATCTGCTCGGGGTCTCTTGGTGTACTGCCCGTGCATTACGTTTTCGAGTATGTATGCGAGGAGTAAGGTCGACCGACCATATCTGCAGTCTGGTCGTGCCTTAGACTACATGTTCTCGAGAAATAAGGTCGACCGACCAGACCTGGCGTTTGGTCGTGCCTTAGACTACTCGAGGTGACATTCTATCACGAAGTGTTCGACCGTCCGACTAGATCCTTTAGTCTAGTCTTATCGACACACTTGATGATGTCACCATGAAGTCATCCATCTTGGACCGGGCCTAGTGGACCCTAAGTCAGATGCCCATGTCCGTCTTACCTTGACACATGTCCTAGCGCAGATTTTTACCTCCACATCTGGTATTCATGGGGAGTATGTGTCGGATTCATCGGTCGGTACATTTTGGATTGACGGGGAATATGTCTAAGATTCATATGAGACAATGGTCTCAGATTCATTGGGGAGTCTTAGATTCATGATAGGGCACTTCGCAAATTTATGGTAGGATATGTCTCGGATTCTTAAGGGGAGTATTGATTTAAATTGAAGGTGTAATATATCTTAGATTCATTGGGGGTATGTCTAGAATTCATGGAGGGAGTATGTCCCAAGATTAATGGGGGACTTATTCATGGATTCATGGGTGGGGCATGTATGTATGTCTTGGGTGTGTCACAGATTTATGGGTATGTCTCATATTCATGGGGGTTATGTCTCTGATGGATTCATGGGTATGCCTCAAATTCAGGGGCAGTATGTCTAAGATTCATGGGGGAGTATGTCTAGGATTCATGGGGGAAGGGTATGTCTCCCACTTATGAGTAAGTATGATCTCAGATTCATGGCATTTCTCAGATTCATGGTATAGCCTTAGATTCATAAGGTAGTATGTCTTGGATTCAGGGGGGAGTATGTGTACGATTCATTGGGGGATTTATCTCGGATTCTCACATTTCACAGGCAAATGTCACCCCGAGTAGACAAGGCACAATTAGATTGAAGATCTGATTGGATGACCTTAAACATCGCGAGTGAATGTCTCCCCGAGTAGATAAGATACGACCAGATTAGAGGTCTGGTCGGACGGTTTTACATCTCGGGGGTAAACGCTTATGAACACGTCGAGTAAACAACTAGACTAAGGACCACGAGGAGGACCAAAGAAATGGTCAGACGTCCATAACACTTAAAACTGCTAGACAGACAATTAAGACCCATTATTCACAGAACGTGGGTGATTAAGGGCACGTTGTGCTACATTAAAGCATGACGGTTACCACCAAAACCGCCCACTAAGCAGTCATTGAGGAAAGTCGTTACAACGACTAAGAAAGGAGTAGCAACGGCTATCTAAGCCATCAGACCTTATAAAAAGGGGAATGACTAATGAGTTAAGGTATCTAACTTTTTATCTTTCATGGGGAAAGTATGTCTCAAATTCATAGGTATGTCATGGATTCATGATGTCTTAGATTTATAGGGGTATGTCTTAGATTTATGAGGGGAGTATTTCTAGGATTCATGGGAGTGTATCTCAAATTCATGGTCGTATTTATGGGGGGAGTATGTCACCTATCATGAGGGAGTAAGATATCGGATTCATGGCATTTCTCATATTCATGGTATGGCCTTGAATTCATGGGGGTGGGGGTAGTATGGTCTCAGATTCATTGGGGTTGTGTCTTGGATTCATGGTGGGATATGTCTCGAATACAAGGGGGAGTATGGTTAGGGATTCGTGGAATATATCAGAATCGTGGAGTATGTCTCGGATTCATGGAGAGGTATATCTAGGATTCATCAGTTGATATGTCTTTGATTCAGAGAGAGTATGCTAAGAGTCATGAGAGGAGTCTCGGATTGATGGGGGTATATCTCAAATTCATAGGTGGGTCCTGGATTCATGAGTATATTTCAGATTCATGGAGTATGGTCTTGAATTCCTAGTCTTAGATTCAAGGGGGAGTGTGTTTCGGATTTATGGGTGGATTATGTCTCATATCCGAGGGAGGGGGGAGGTCTCATATTCATAAGCGAGTATGTCTCTGATATACAGTCAAGAATTCATGATGGATTATTCATGGATTAATTGAGCTGTATGTCTCGAATTCATGGGGGTATGTAGTAGATTCATGATTCATGGAGGAGTGTCACACATTCATAATCTCTTATTCATAGGAGAGAGTGGTCTCGGATTCATGGGGGAGGATGTCTTAAATTCATGGGGGAGTATGCCATGGATTCATGATAGAGTATGTCACATATACATGAGGGGAGGAATATGGTCTCAAATTCAAGGAGTGATGTCTTCGATTAATGAGGGGTATGTCTAAAATTTGTGAGGGGTGTGTGTCTCCGATTCGTGGGGGTTATGTCTCAGATTCGTTGGGGGAGCATGCCACATTCATGGGGAGTATGTCTCATATTCACGAGTATGTCACAGATTCATGAATATGTGTAGATTCATAGGGGTATGTCTCCAATGGATTCATGTGATATGTCTCGAATTCATGGGACGGTATGTTTCAGATTCATGGGGGGTAGTAATTCTAGGATTCATTGGGTAGTATATCTAGGATTCATTAATGGGGGGAGTATATCTCCCATTCATGAGGGAGTATGATCTCGAATCCATGGCATTTCTCGTATTCCTAGTATATTGTTAGATTCGATGGGGAGTATGTCTCAGATTTAAAGGGGGAGTACGGTCTCAAATTCATGGGGGTTATGTCTCGGATTCATGGATAGGTACGTCTCAAATTAATAGGGGAGTATGTCTAAGATTCATGGAAGAATATGGTAAAGGATTCATCATATATATCGAAAGCATGTAGGAGAATGTCTGTGTATCCGATTCATGTGGGTGTGTATCTTGGATTCAAGGTCTCAGATTTATGACGGAATGCACTTCCAATTCAAGAGGGTTATATCTCGGATTCATTGGAGGAGTATGTCTAAAATTCAGACAAGAGTGTCTCGGATTCATTGGTATATCATGGATTCAGGGGGGGGGGGGGTATGTCTCAAATAGATATATGAATAAGTCTTAGATTAATGCATAGGTATGTTTTAAATTAATGGGGGGAGCATGTCTAGGATTCATGAGAGAGTATGTCTCAGATTCATAGTCGGATTGACGGGGGAGCTTGTCTCCGTTCATGAGGGAGTATGATCTCGAATTCATGGTATGGTCGCAGATTCATAGCATGTCTCAGATTCATGGGAATGTCACAGATTCAAGGGGGTATGGGTGGTATGTCGAGGATTTATGTGGGAGTATAGTCTCATATTCATATGGGAGTATGTATCAATTTATAGGGGAGTACCTCGCATATTCATGGTAGGGTACCTCGCATATTCATGGTAGGATGTCTGATATTCATGAGGGGAGTATGGATTGAAATTGAAGGAGAATTATGTCTTAGATTCATGGTATGTATCGGAATCAAGGAGAGTAAATGTTGAATTCATGTGGGGGTATGATCCCGATTAATGGGGGGTATGTGTGAGACTCATGGTTCAATATGTCTCGGATTCATCAGGGTGTCTCGGATTCATCGGGGTGTCTCGGATTCATGGTGGATATTTGTCAGATTCATGGTTTTGTATGTCTCAGATTCATGTAGAGGTATGTCTCGGATTATGTGGGAATATATCTTGGATTCACACGGGGAGGTGGGGTTGGCTTCTTACCCTTGAATCCTAGAAATATCTCACATGAATTTAAAACCATACTTCCCCCATGGAGGTTTTGTCTAGGATTCATGGGTAGCTATGCATCAGAATCATGGTGGGGTACATCTCGGATTCATGGTGGGGTACGTCTCAAATAAGTTGGGGAGTCAAGGATTCATGGGAGAGTATGGTCAGGAATTCATTGAATATATAAGAATAATGGTATGTCTTGGATACATGGGTATAGATTCATGGAAGGATTATTTCTAGAATTCATGGGTCGTATGTCTGATATTCATGGTCGAATTTATGGGGTGAGTGTGTCTCATATTCATCAGGGAGCATGATTTCGGATTCACGGTATTTTTCAGATTCATGGTATGGACTTGGATTGATGGGGGAGTATGTCTCCTATTCAAGGGGAATATGGTTTAGAATTCATGGGGATTTTATCTAAGATTAATGGGTGGCAATGTCTCACATTAATGAGGGAGTATGTCTAGGATTCTTGGGGGAGAAAGGTCAGGGATTCATTGTTAGTATCAGAATCATGGAGTATGTCTCTGATTCATTGGGGGCGGTGGTATGTCTCCAACACATAAGGGGTATGCTTCGGATTCATTGGTCGGCATGTCTCGAATTCATGGGGGTTTCTCGGATTCATGGATGATATGTCTAGGATTCATGTTGGAGTAGTCTCAAATTCATGAGAGAATATGTATGAATTTATAGAGAAGTATGTCTCGAATTCGCGATAGGATACCCCGCAGATTCATGGTAGGATGTCTTAGATTTATTGGTATGTCACGAATTCATGGGGGTATGTCTCCTATTGATTTATGAGTATGTCTCATATTCATGCGTAGGTATGTCTTCGATTAATGGAGTGAGTGGAACATGTCTATGATTAATGGGGATTATGTCCCAGATTCATGGTCGGATTGATGGGGGGAGCATGTCGCCCACTCATGAGGGAGTATAATCTCGAATTCATGGTATGGTCTCAGATTCATAGCATTTCTCGATTTAATGGTATGATCTTGGATTGAATGGGGAGTATGTCTCCAATTCAATGGGGGTGTGTGTTCAAGGATTCATGGGGTTTTTGTCTAGGATTCATGGGTTGTTATGTCGCGGAATCATGGTGGGGTACGTCTCGGATTCATAATGGGTAAGTCTCGGGTTCATAGGGGAGTCTAGGATTCATGGAGGAGTATGATGAGGGATACATGGTATATATTTGAATCACGGTAAGTCTTAGATTTATGGGGATGTCATAGATTCATAGGGAGGGATGTCGTAAATTCAAGGGGGATTATTTCGAGGATTCATAGGGAGTATGTCTCAGATTCATAGTAGGATTGATGGGGGGAGCATATCTCCAATT
Organism: Acorus calamus; assembly: GCA_030737845.1. NCBI lineage: Eukaryota > Viridiplantae > Streptophyta > Magnoliopsida > Acorales > Acoraceae > Acorus > Acorus calamus. The sequence continues at coordinate 9,650,700 of CM060867.1, read as the reverse complement.
CATGAGTGTATGGTTTCAAATCATGGTATGGTCTCGAATTCATAACATTTCATTTATTCATGGTATGGTCTTGGATTCGTAGGGGAATATGTCTCTGATTCAATAGAGGAGTGTGTGGTCTAGGATTCATGGGAGTTTTGTCTAGGAATCATGGGTTGCTATGCTTCAGAATCATGGTGGGGTATGTCTCAGATTCATGGTTGGGCACGTCCCAAATAAGTTAGGGAGTCTAGGATTCTTGGGTATCTTATAGATTCATAGGCAGGTATGTCTTAGATTCAAGAGGAGATTATTTCCAGAATTCATGGGGGGTAGGTCTCATATTAATGGTCGTATTTATTGGGTGAGTGTGTCTCATATCATGAGGGAGTATGATCTTAGATTCATGGTATTTCTCGGATTAATGGTAAGGACTTGGATTGATGGGGGAGTATGTCTCTGATTCAACGGGGATTATGGTTTAGGATTCATGGGGGGTTTATCTAAAATTCATGGGTGGCAATGTCTCAGATTAACAAGGGAGTATGTCTAGGATACTTGGGGGAGTATGGTCAGGGATTCTTGGTTAGTATCATAATCATTTTGTCTCCGATTCATTGGGGGGGGGGGGGGGGGTATGTCTCTAACACATAAGTGGTATGTTTCGGATTCATTGGTCGGCATATCTCAAATTCATGAGGAGTTTCTCGGACTCATAGGTGGTATGTCCAAGATTCAAGTGGGAATATAGTCTCAGAATCATGGGAGAGTATGTATGAATTTATATAGAAGTATGTCTCGAATTCGTGATAGAGTACCTCGTAGATTCATGGAAAGATATGTTTGAGGTTCATTGGTATGTCACGGATTCATCGGGATATGTCGCCTATGAATTTATGAGTATGTCTCAGATTCATGCGTATGTATATCTTCGATTAATGGGGGGACTGGAACATGTCTATGATTAATGGGGATTATGTCCCAGATTCATGTTCGGATTGATGGGGGGAGCATGTCTCCCATTCATGAGGGAGTATGATCTTGAATTCATGGTATGGTCTCAGATTCATAACATTTCTCGAATTAATGGTATGGTCTTGGATTGAATGGGGAGTATGTCTCCAATTCAATGGGGGTGTGTGTTCAAGGATTCATGGGGTTTTTGTCAATGATTCATGGGTTGTTATGTCACGGAATCATGGTGGGGTATGTCTCGGATTCATAATGTGGTACGTCTCAGATAAATAGGGGAGTCTAGGATTCACGGAGGAGTATGTTCAGGGATCATGGTATGTATCTGAATCATGGTATGTTTTAGATTCATGAGTATGTCACAAATTAATAGACAAAATATGTCATGGATCCATGGGGGATAATTTCTAGAATTCGTGGGGAGCATCTCTTATATTCATGGTCGTATTTATGGGGTGAGTATGTCTCATATTCATGAGGGATTATGATATTTGATTCACGGCATTTTAGGATTGATGGTATGGTATTTGATTGATGGGGAAGTATGTCTCCAATTCAAGGGGGAGTATGGTGTAGGATTCACGGGGGTTTTGTCTACAATTCATGGGTGGGCAATGTCTCAGATTAATAAGGGAGTATGTTTAGTATTCACGAAGGAGTATGGTCAAGGATTCATGATATGTATCAAAATCATGAAGTATGTCTTCGATTCATTGGGAGGGTTAGTCTCCGATTCATATGGGGTATGTTTCGGGTTCATAGGTCGGTATGTCTCGAATTCACGGAGGGGTTTCTCGGATTCATTGGTGGTATGTCTCAGATTCATATGAGTATGTATCAATTTATAGGGAGTATGTCCCAAATTCATGGTAAGGTCTCGGATTCATTGGAGAGTATGTCTTGGATTGATGTGGAAGAAAAACTCAAGATCATGGGGGAGTATGATCTCTGATTCATGGCGGGGGTATGGTCTCGAATTTTGGGAGAAGTATCTCGGATTCAAGGGGAAATATGTCTCGGATTAATGGGAGAGTATGATCTCAGATTCATGGGGAAGTAATGTTTGGATTCAAGGAGGCAGTCC